>QVRM01003150.1:0-95376 GCA_003439945.1 Dermanyssus gallinae | reverse complement strand
TATTAAAAAAGATCTTGCGAAAACAAGACTTCTTTGCGAGCGCTTGGGAACCTCCATTGAGACCGCTACACAAGAGACCGATTACTGGTCTCAACAACTACACAACACGTTCGATGAAGCACATTTAAAAAAAACACACGAAACGCTTTTTGTACATTACTGGATTAAGGTTATGTCCTACCTATCTGGTAAGGAGTATTTAAACCTACTAAAGCTCAGGATCAACGCACTACCAACGCGTGCCAGATTGGCCAGGGGACGCCCGGGCTACAACAAACGTTGTAGGCACGGGTGTCATGCGCCTGAGACGTTGGCTCATGTCGCTTAGATGTGCGATACAACACACAAACAAACCATAAAGGTACATGACGACGTCTGTGATCGCGTGGCGGGTCTTCTCCGCGAAAGGGGTCATGAGGTGGTTCGTGAGCGAGTATTCCGTCGACCGGGCGCACCGGGTCTAAAGCCCGACCTCGTAATAACAACACCTACCGAGGTCTGGGTTTTAGATGCCGAGGTTTGCGGCCCGAACCGGGACCTGGCAAAAGCACGGCAAGACAAGATCGCTAAATATGACGTCGAGTTCCTAAGAGCGGCGCTCCCCGACCCGCAAAAACCTTCATCACTGTCTCTATGAGTGGTGTACGGGACTCCGAATCTGCGAGGACGCTCTTGGGGCTCGGCGTCACAAAGAAGAATCTTATGGATCTCACCGTTTTAACTTTGCAAGGAGCCTTGAGAATATACCGCTCGCACCGGGTCCATAAGAGCGGGGGCTACCATCAAGCAAAGACACGGACAACTGACTCTTAACTTCACGTGACACCTTTTTACCACCATTTTTATTAAGGCGAGTACTGCCGAGTGTGCAAACGTATTGTAAATGATTAACAAATCATCACAATATTTTCTATATATATATGTCAAACTCAATCTGAGCCCCATTCGCCAATTTCAATTAGCCCGTATATGATTTTTAACCTCGATTTCAGTTTTTTTCCGAAATCCCTGTATTTGCCCAATGCTTACTTGTATTGTACTTAATCTTCTAAGCAATTTGAGTCATATCTGACGGAAAACCATTTAGTGCAGATGTGTTACACCGATACCTCGAGTTTAAAGAAGAAAGAAACATTCATTTTGTAATGCTATAATGTAATGCTATAATAATATAATATTTGTAATGCTCCTCACTATACAGAGGGACCAGCATTCTCTTAAGATAAGTGGAAAAAGGTTCCACAAACAAATCGGACTCTTGTGTAGGATAACCTGGCATGGTTATCACCATTATATATGTCTGAAAAAAGCGTGTTATGAAATTGATTAATGTGTGTGCAAATTTTGTGGGAATGAAACATCAACAGCTACCACTTGACACGATGCGCGTCAATCGACGCACAATCACTGCAGAAACGTGTGAATTATCTGCCTAGTTAGAACACTGAATTATAAGATAGATATGCAGATCACTTGTAACTACCAATAATATGGTAAATAAACTGAATGATATATAATCTTCCAAGCTGCGAGTTCTACTCTGCGATCTCATATCGTTTTTATTTTTAGTACTAGCTGGATTGGTTTAAGCAAACTTTTATTTGTTTTTTACTTAGCTTACATTGTACATCTGCCGTTCTAAGTTTGTGTTATTAATCCTTCGCGCTATTCCCACCATACACATTAAAAAACTCATCAATATCAACGGACATCCTTACGCATGACACCCTTAGCGACTTTAAATTATCTATATTGTCCGGCTGCTTGTATTCCTAACCGTGTGTTATTTTTGAAATTTTCGTCTTGACCCTCTACCCAGCTTCTCTCAAACCCCTTCTCTAACATACTTTGATACAACCTTGTTCAACCTTGACACAGCCTTGTTCAGTCCACCATATCATACGCTTTTTTAAGACTTAAAAGCCCTGCCATATATCTTTGTCCCCGCTTGATGCATTCTTAACCTGACGTAACGAAAAATATGATGTCTAGCCTATACGTTCCTAAATCCGCATTGCAATTCTCCTACTTTCCATATGTCTCTAGGATACTCTGTACACTACTCTTGAATACCGCGTGCTGGGGGCGATGTAGATATGGTTGCCGACGACGTTCGGCGCGTGCTTGATTTTCGCAAGACTTCGGGTTTGGAGCTGAATCTCGAGAAGTGTGAGATCTACGTCACAGGCGATACTGCACAGACTTCGGACCTTCGCATCCTTCAAGCCTTATTGCCGGGATGTTACATCCCGGTTACCCTCGACAATGACTTGGAGCTCCTGGAGTCCCCCTCCGGCCGGAAGGGCTCGCACACGCACTTGAAAATGGCAGAATAAGCTTGAGGAAGTCGCTGACAATTTCGCGCCGCTCGGCTCCCACCGCGCTTTCATTTTACTTCAATCCTCCTTCTCTGCTACGAGAGTCACCCATCTTCTTTGAGCAGCTGATCTTACAGGGCGGTTAAACTATCTGCGTCCATTAAACGAGTTGACTCTAAACGCAGAGTCTCTTCTTAATCTATCGCTGGCGCCTTCCGCTCGAAAGCAGGCACAACTACCGATCTCCAAGGGGATCTGGGGATCCCTGGGAGGACCCGCTTATTTCCGCAGGGCCAGCGATAGTCTCCTCCCGTTTCCTATCTGAGAACCATGGATTCCATCAAGATCACACGCCGTTTTAGGTTTATTTTTGTTACGACGCGTTCACTCTACAAGTCCGAACTTTAAGATTGCACGGCAAGTACAACTGTCGGGGTTTGAAATTTCTTCGGACCCACACTTGTCTACTACACCACACTACAATTGCTTCAGTAAAATCTTGATAAAGGCAAATTAGTTAGGGTATTTTGATCAAGAAGTTGCGCCCTCTCCACTCTTGCCAACAACTGAGAAAAATCAATTTTGTCGATTAGTAGCCATGCTTGCTCAAAACATGAATGAATCAGATTGCACGGTGAAAGCGCATATGCACTCAATGGGCAGAGTTTTGACAAGCCGTTTCTTTATGCACTCAAAAAGCTACGCATTGATCGTCTTGATTTTCTCTGCTTTAGAGTCTGTCTCGGCACATGCGAGGCAAAAAACTCACCGAGGGCCCGACCATTATCCATGAATTACCTGATTATTGACATATATCCTTGTTTTACGTGCGTGCAGTACATAGTAAAAAGTGTCATACATAGTCAGAAACCGGAAAGCAGGAAAGGTTCTTTATTAGTGTCTTCAAACATGTGTTTGATAGACTAGCAAATTGGGGTTTTTCATAATGAGCTTCTGAAGCCAGGCAAGATCATCACGAAAAAAACGCTACTCTGCTAAACAAGTAAAAATGAGCTGCAAAGGAAGTAAGCCAGCAAAGCGATGGTGACCCGTGACGTGGCCGTTTTTTTTAATTACATACGGCTCCAGCGGCATATCTTAGCGCGCCCACCATACTCATCTGACCTCGTGCCGTCCGCTTAGAATTTATTTCTGAAATTTTAGAACGCTCTTAACGGACACAGATTTACGACAGGGAACTTTGTTAAAATGCCGTTTCCTAATTTTTAAGGCCCTAGAATAAACGTGTCTACAGTAGCGGAAACATATCTACCATAGCCAAAGGAAACTATCCAAATTGACTTTTTTTTCAAAATTTAAGTATAGATTTATCATTTAAGCGCAGCGTCGAGACTGGCGTTGACTGCTTTTATCATTGGTCGATATATGGCGTGCATGATAGGCGCTCATAAGAAGCAGTTTTAAACTTAGCCCTAGTAAACCCAGTGTATATATATATATATATATATATATATATATATATATATATATATATATATATATATACGCAGGCGGATTAAAACGTTCCTATACATAGTTACAAATGAATAATATTTACTTAGTCTTCGAACGTGTGTTTAAAATGTTCCCCCGGCTCTGTTGCCCGCTGCAATGCACTTATACTACTTTCTTTCCTACTCTTGACTGGGATTGAGCCTTTATCTATGTTGTGATCATTACCCATGACTTATATCCTGTGCTGACATACCTTAATCTTTGAAGCATCCAGGGCCTTCTGCTATTGCCTGAAGGTTCGGACATTTCTTAATAGGCGTTTATTTGCTGGAAGTTAAACAAATTTGGAACAAACTTCGCTGCCAGTCTTCTCATGCAGAATATATCGGTCCGGACTGTCACATTTGACCCATAAAATATCTGTCCAATTCCTTCTGTTACTATCAGAGATATATCAATAGATATATCTCTGACTCGGCGATTGTTAAGTACAATATCACGAACTTTTTAAAGTTTTCTCCTTTTGTTGACATGGAAGGTTTTCCCAAACGGGGGTCATTTTTGGTCTCTTCGCGCCCGTCACGAAGTCAACGTAAAGTCTACACAGTGTGTCGGGACACTGCTTGATCACCATAAGCAGTTCGTAAAATTTCTACTACTTGGGACATATGATTTAGTTTTCAATTCAAAACTTCGTGCAGATTTGTTGCTTCTCAATTTTTCGCCTTCTTAAGGCCGCCGAACGTCGGGTTCCTTGCTTCTTTAAACCAAAATCTGTCAATAAACGCCGCTACCGATTGCCACGAAATTTGCGCTGTGTAGCCGATGAGTGGCGCTTTTAAGTAAGGCAAACCCAAATTCCTTAGTGATTTTAGTTCAATTTTCACACTATTCGAACTTACCTACGTTGCCTAGTATATATATGTACATTAAAAAAGATATATATTTTTTTGTTTGACATAGGTACACATAAATTAACAGCCTATAAAATTAAAAACTGAATTTGTATTATATATATATATATATATATATATATATATATATATATATATATATATATATATATATATATATATATATATATATATACATATATATATATTTAAAATGTGTCAGTATGTGGTACACTCATTTCAGGGGGTGTCAGAATCGATTCGAGGTGGTACTATTCTCAAAATGATTACCGTAAGTCGTTTTCTTCTTCAATGTCAGACCCCCATAGGTACCCCTGTTAACAGAGGAGAGACGTTAGAGGCTCTGTACGAGCTGTGTCTTGCAATCGGACGTCTTGTGAATAAATATCCCAAAAAAAAAAAGATATAGATATTTTTTTTTACGCTCTGACAACCACATTTTAGACGCTCGTTATGGGCTAGAGTTGCCTGTGGTACGATATCATCTAGATGCATCTATTGTGATCGCGTTCGCGTACTGAAATTATATAGGCTTTCTCCACAGAGGTATGTAGCAGCAGGGCAATATAATATATATATATATATATATATGTAGCAGCAGGCATATATATATATATATATATATATATATGTAGCAGTAGGGGCAATATATATATATTATATATATATATATATATAATATATATATATATATATATATATATATATATATAAATGGATTACCTAAAATAATTATATAAATGTATTAGTGTGTACAAAAAACTTAGTCCTCGCCATATTTATTAAGGGCGGGTCCAATTGCGCAAGATATAATTATGGGTACGAACACTTAGAAGTAATAAATGTGCACAATTACTATGACCTAGATAACAGCCAACTTGTTTTGTTTGCAGCCAACTATACTGGCGCTGACTAGAGATACACGAGCCGTACGTAACACAAGGCAAAATACACAGGCTTATAACGAGAAAAACTTGACGGAGGGCGGCACTTCTATATTCTTTCGCTCCAAATGTGAACACCGTCGATGTCAAAATTGATCACGTCACGTTCTGTGTTGCAAGCAGTCGAAAGCATCTGTACGAAAACATTCAATATTACTTCCTGGCAGCTGTGTGGGGCATTGTTGTAGGGCTCTTGATGGAGAATTTCTGCAATGACGCCAGCCCACAGCTCGTTAGTGCATAGGTCTGACCAAGCCGACATTGCACTCAAGTTATTCATGCATACAGAATTATTATATTCGTATGCATATATACGACTATATAAATAATGAAATGATAACACAGAATTTTATTTAGACCTTGCTTGAACAGCAAATATGATCACTAGTGATGACTCTTGGAAGCGTGCGCTAGATACAATTGAAATTGCTCCATATATATATATATATATATATATATATATATATATATATATATATATATATATATATATATATGCAAAGGCACTTGTTTTAGGCAAACACATTTATAGCAAAGAAAAGCGTGATCATTTTAGGTTCATATGGAGACAACGTTTTCCAGAAGCATGATTGATATTTCAAGCAAAGAGGTACGAGAGATATATATAAATTATTTTCCGGGAGCTCCGGGCGGGAGATCGCCCTAAAATTGGGACGTTCCAATTGCAATCCTCGTGTATGAAAGGAGCCCATTGTTGCACAACACTTGCCAGCGATTTTCGCTCAGAAATATGTTATTTAATCTATATGGAGAGCCCAACTACAAGACTTAACTGCTAAAACCCAGTCTTCTCCGAAGGCATAGAAGACCTAGTCAAAGCTAGTGAACCTAAACTCAACTAGTCACTGGCAACATATTCTGTCACACGGAAGCACGGATACAGGTTTAATAACAGCGCAAACACCGCGAGTTTTGTCAGGCACTTGCGTTTAAGCATCTCCGCCGACCGGAGACAAGCTCACCTTTCTTCCGGTTCTAGTTAACTTAAACTTCAATTTTAAGTTCATATGTAGACAACGTTTTGAAGAACCATGGCTCAGATTTTATACGAAGACATAGACCCTAATCATGTACTTCTCGACACAAGATCTACCGCAAGTGCGAGAGGTTACCCAAAACGCCATAATTGCACAACACCTTTTCACGCCAGAAAATTCTTGCTCGAAAATATATCATCTGGAGCCTACCTGCAAATTATTTTAAGTGAGAGAAGTCAACCTTTTTTTAAGGCATAGAAAACCTAGTCAAATCTACTCAAGCAACGGGAGCCTTTGCCAGGCATTTGCTTTTAAGCATCTCCGCTGTCCGGGGACAAGTTGACATTTTGTCTCGTTCTAGAACCACAAAGGGATATTGCAATATACTGCACGGTTTTCTAGAAATAAGTGTATACAAATTACATTTTTGAAACCACCCAGAGGAATAAAGTTCCGATTCGACCAAAATACGGTCAGACGAAAAAACAGTTTCTCAGCAGAATGGTTTAACTGAAAGGCTTTGTGACACTGGCCGTTATAAA
This sequence comes from Dermanyssus gallinae, assembly GCA_003439945.1. NCBI lineage: Eukaryota > Metazoa > Arthropoda > Arachnida > Mesostigmata > Dermanyssidae > Dermanyssus > Dermanyssus gallinae. The sequence continues at coordinate 88,205 of QVRM01003150.1, read as the reverse complement.
GCGGCACAATAAAAACATGCTAATGCGTGGATGATACCTCTATAAGCTGATATAATTATTCCTCTTTCAAAGCCTTCCTGAAACTGTTTTAAGTACAATGGAAATTAGGCTCCTGCAAGAAAACGCACTAGCGGGGACCTACATCGAATAGGTTTTCTATTTCTACAAACGACATGATAGGGCTACAAGCGGCTTCGAAAGAAGAAAGAAGCTAGAACTTTGTACATATTACTTAGATAGTGTGTAGCTTTTTACACACCAGCTTTTAATTCGGATGAATTCGGTAAGACGGAATTGGCCGAAAGGGCCGTCGCACCATATGCCGTGCAATTTGGCATAGTTTCTTTTCAAATTTAAGTCTGCGTGCAACCAAAGATTGTCATGTATCCGAGGAATACTACCAATGTAGACACTGTGTTCGTTTTAGGTTATTACGCAACTAAGTTGAGCCAGCGTTAGTGAAGAATTCCACACTTCTATGTGGAACGTACCGGTAAAGTGCGAAGGCGCTATCACATTATACACGTTTCACTGATGCTCTACGCTAATAGCTTATTGTATGCCGAGCAACCTGCGCAGCGCACACGTCTTCACGCTAGAACTACATAGTATATATATATATATATATATATATACTAAATCTTTACTCACTTTTAAATATAGTGAATGTGCAAATACTAATTGACTTCAGTGACACTAGTATTGACCTTACGAAATTCAGATAGCTTTAAAGTGCTATCGCTGGATTACGTACTGAGACCTACGAGAACTAGTTCCTCTGAACTGAAATGGGGATTTGTTTTGCTTCTGTGTTTAACAAGAACTTGGTAGGAGGTCCTCAAGGCAAAAGACGCAGTTCGAGCTGACATCATTGGAAGGGCACGTGTCCATGATGATATCACCAGGAAACAGCGCATGTAATATGGCAACTGTAAGCCGCGTTGCTCTGCGCTTGTGCGTAGCGCCATCTGCAAAGAATAGCGCACGTCACAAATAATGTGGAATATATTTTTTGTTAGAAATACAAACATTTATTATTAAGTAGTACATTATGGATATGTTACACATATCACGAAGCTTATATATATATATATATATATATATATAGCAAGATGGCTTAGTGGCAAAAGCGTTTGCCCTGCATTCGGGAGGCCTGGGTTCGAGACTCAGACCGGCTACTCTCAAGTTCGTTTTCACGGTTCCCAATTTAGACAAGGTAAATGCCGGAGTGGATTAAAAATCACCTATGACATAAAATACCGTACACGATCATTAGTCTTACGAAAAAAAAATATATATACATATATACATACATACATGGTCAAGGAAAATAGAAAAAAATGTTATTGACATCCTGTATGTTCTTTCGCCAAGCATTGATCCGCCAAGCTCGCCTTGTTTGATGCTCGTAAGTTAACAACTTTTGCGATCTGCGAATTTGTTATCCAGAAAGCTTTATAGACAAACTAACGTAAAAATATACATGTGTCATATATACCCGGAGAAAATATGACTTCTGAAGTAGGCGTTCCAGTGGAGCGCCGATTCCGTAGTTTAGTGCATCATCAATAAATGTCAGTAAGTGCTCCGTAGTTGAGTTGCAGTCGATCATCGTCAACCTATTTCTGAAAATGCACGCGGAGTTTTATGTCTTATTTATTAGAGTTTATGAAGCATTATTTATTGTTTACTAAAGGAAATACGAGTATGCTACTACTATGTAATTTCAGATAATTACTACGCCCCAATTTTTATTCTTGTAACAAGATACATAATAATAGATGATTATTTTTCTGCTGTAACTGGCCACGCGCTCATAAGCTCCCCAAAAAAAAACGTTTATTTTTTTTGTGATATCAAAAACAGATTGAGCTCGGTACAGCGCACACCAGTGAAACATTCATGACCGTGTATTGTTCCAGAATTTGTGTAAATGTGAATGGGAATGTATGTGGCAGTGCCCACAAAACGAGATCAAAGCCTCGCTCTCGTAAGACGCACACATACTAAAGAGGGACAGAGTAGCCTCACAACAAATGTTGGAAGGATCCACCAAACACGCAGAGCTAGCATGGAAAAAAGTAACCAGGATGGCTAAAAAGAAAGAGGTACGCGGATTGGATTGAATCGTTACGCTACGTAAAAACGATTAGCTTACCTGAGCTCTGCTTGAGGACTATACACACGAAACTCGACGACTACAAACAGAAAGTATCTATCGGTCATACGGGGCAGCACCACATTGCATGGATTAGTTCTGCTAAATGAAGGGAGGGAATCATATAAATATAATATATATATATATATATATATATATATATATATATAATAGAACAGAGCACTGGTAGCACACGCCAAAAGGGAGATCATCAACAACAAAGTCGTGCAGACGGCAGCAAAGCCGGCAACGCAAACTTTCTGATCGAGGGGAGTGCGACACAGGACTGGATGAGCTTAGCCACTCGGATCGGAACACTGGCGTTTGTGTTTAAGTCTATACGTAGACACACCTCCGTAGACCCACATAGTAACTTTGTAGCTAACGACCTTAAAGTCGCTACTACCCATTAAGGCGGAGCGACAGTAATAATACAGTAATAGAGGCGACGCGGAAACGCGCGCACCTCTATAATTTGGAAACCAATAATTACATACACACAGAGAGAAGCTTGTTAGAAAGCCGGCACTATAATATCTTGAACACCCAACGGTTACGTATCCCGCATGGCTCACAAGGAAGCACGCCTTAGACCACGCCTATTATCGCAGCTAAGGTTATGTTACCTAATGGATTATTGTATTCATTATTGTATTGTAGACGTTTGTATTTGAATTGTATTCAAATTATTGTAGATTATGACACAAACATATCGCAAGGATGAAACCACCGTGTCCTGATGTGAAATCCGGCTATGGTGAACACGGCGAGAGTAGCCAGGAAGATGGTACACATAATCGTAGAGCAAGAAGGCGCCTTCTGCCGCAACCGCGCAGCTCGACAACGCACTCCTTGCCGGACACAGGTGCTATCTCTTTCCGAATACCGACAATCTAGACGGCTACGACGGTTAATGTAGGGACGTAATAACGACGCTGCTAGACTTTAGATTATGTTTCCTTCTAGAGGAGTGGTGTGAGGAAAAAGGAAAAATGCGAACACTCGACAGACAACCGCGCAGCAAGACGCAAAGGTGGTTGAGCGGTAACGACCGATTAATCGATCCAGGGAGGTAAAACACGCAAGGTCAAAGCATGCAGGGAGATTTTTACCGGTTCGGGCAAACGCGGACCGGTGTCAACAGCAAAAAAGATTCGACATCGAGCAAATGCAAGCAACTTCTCAAGCTCTATAAGAAGAGAGAGAAAAATAAACAAACTGCGATCAGAAAGGCGGCAGCACGACCAAGTTCGACACGCTACGAAACGCAGAACCGCCACACTTATTTGGTGTCATTATTTGGGGGTCAGAAAAAATCATCAAGAAGTACGCATCAAAGACAGCAACATATAGCAGGTATGACTTACGGGGCTGAAAAGACGCCTGCGGCAAGTCTTAAGGCAAGAGACAAAGGTAACGTCGCGAATATCTGTAAACACCGGTGTGACAACTGCACCGCTAGAAGTAAAAGGGCCTTTAGGTACCATGTCCAGCGCAACGAACCGCAACAAGACTAGATGCAATACCAGCATCAAACATAACGAAAAATGCCTGCAAAGCCGTTTAATCGCAATCAGAAGTGCCTAATATACTCCCAAGAAAAGAGAAGGGTAGGGGCAAGGAGCCCGCACCCCTTGCCGGAAACCTGATGGGTGGCAGCAACTACCGCAAGGAGTGCTAAAATTGCCGGGTCTAGTAAGCCAAGCCCCCCTTAGCTATCGGCAAGAAAAGCTGTCGTTCAGTGGCCGTATCGTCAGTTCAATGCTTAGCAGGTTAGTTATCAATCGGCTGTAAGATTATTGAAGCAACGTAGCTCGTGCGTTTTGACAGTAGGTTCGATACCCTTAAAATACGAATTAGGCGTGTGGCTGAGTAAGAGCACCTCAGTAGGTAAACCCACTATGGTATCCTATCAAGAAAAGGCGCTCTGAAGCAGTACCCCGTTTACCTAGCCACTTCTGCTCTACGGGGGGGGGGGGGGGGAGGGACACCTTCCCCAAGATGGGGTACCCCTAGGAGCTTTACTTTTTGCGCCTAGTATCTTGCAGCCGGGTAACCAGTGAGTGATCTCGGAGGTTGTTGAATCTTCGTTAGGCTTCCTAACGAACAGTTTGCATTTCGAGGGGTTCAGGGTCAAGCCGCTTGTGATAAGCGGCCACTGACCTTGCCTTGCCCACTTTTTTTGCCTAGTTTCAAAGCAACGCCTCTGCAGTAGCCACTACTGTCGACGGAGTTATGAGCCACCAACAAGACGCCGTTTGGATCTGGGACGCGCGTCAGTCTAGTTGTCCTTCTGAGAAAAAGGTCACTAGGTAGAAGGGGTAGGACCAAATTGTCACTCAGGATACCCACTTAACTTTTCTGTCGGCCTGCGAGCTAAATGCAGACGGCATGAGACTGAAAGCAGTTTCATTCGACGCGGCCGGAGCGTGGCTCGGTGGGTTTCCGTCTGAGCTTTTTTTTTGTTCTGGGAGGTTTCGGGAATGTATGATGCACATGCGCCACTAGCAGCCTGCGTGACTAGTGTGAGACTCGCAAACCCACTAAACCCGGATTCCTCCCCACCCCCCAGGCTCGGTATTACTTTGGCATTACATCGAAGCCGTGGGAGAGGCGTCTCTGCCGTTCTTCTTCAATCAGCTCTATTCCTGACTATCATCCCGCATGTCTACCTGCGGTTGGATAGGGGGATGCTATTTTGTAATCCGTCCTGTGAGGGTGCGTCGAGACCATGAGGGCCTGGCTGCTCCCCACCCCCTCCCTCGGCTCCTCGTCTCGACCACTCTCCCGAGAGACCCGCTCAAACCTCTCCCGACAGGCCGTTTCCTTGGCTGTCTTGAGTGTCAAAACGACGTCGAACAAGTTCGTCGCCTCCCTCCATGCCTCCGCCGAAGTCATCATATGGGCGACCACCGCCTTGATGAGTCGGCCTCTCACAGCGGTTGGTGCTGCGTCCCGTGCTTTCCTGAGAGCATCACACCGCAGAACAATATGCTCTACGTTGTCCGTTTCTCCAGAGTCGCACAGTATGCAAATATCGCTGATGGCCTTCTTGATCCTTGACAGGTAGCTCTGGAACTGGCCGTGTCCGGTCAGAACCTGAGTCGTCCAGTAGGAAAGCTCCCCGTGTCGGCGGTCATACCATACCCTGAGATCCGGTATCAGACTCTTGGTCCAGCTCCCTGTGGTCACACCGGGTCTTACCTGCGCCCATTCCTCATGCCAGGCCGATATGGTGGCACTCCTGGCCCTGGTGAGATCCAGACCTTCGTCTAGATACATTTTGCTTTGTTCAGCCCTAGAAGGTCCCATGGCAGCATTTTGGCTTAGGACCAGGAGAAGCTTCGATCGAGACTGTTCGATACGCCCGGCTTACCCTGATTGCCAGCGTTCGTTAGTCAACCTTAGTGCCCCTCTATTTTTCGCCGTCCGCGTTGCCATGTGCCCCCAAACTGGGGCTGCGTATAGCGCGTTAATTCGACCACCGAGGCCAGGAGCCACCCACCGATCCTAGGCTTGATTCGCGCCAGGTTCAGCAAGACCCTTTGGGTCTTTTCGGCCACGTACTTAACGTGTGCCGATTCGGTCAGTCCAGTGTCTAGCATGACCCCAAGGTACTTTACCTTCTTTCTGATTTCTATCGGGTGGCCCGCCATCACGAGGTAAATGCCGGTCGTCCTCTTTCTGCCTGTTAGGTACATCGCCTCCGTCTTGTCGGGCGCCAGTTTTAAGTGACGGGACTCCATCCACTCGGACACCATTGACAAGGCCTCATTGGCGGCGCTCTCCAGGGCTCTTTCGGTCCTGGCCGTTATCAGAAGTGCAAGGTCATCGGCGTACGCCAACGTCTCCACCCCATACGGGAGACCTCGGATCTCGAGCACCCCGTCGTAAGCTATGTTCCAGAGCACGGGTCCTAGAATCGGGCCCTGTGGGACTCCGGCAGTAACCTCGTACTCCTGCCCCCCTGCAACCAAGCCTCTGTCATCCAGGTAGGATGAAAGCATTCGACGGAGGTAGACGGAAAAGCCCTTCCTCTTCACCGCCTCCACAATTGTTGAAGGCATTTTTGACATCCAGAAGGATCAGAAGCACATATCCCCTTGTTTTAGGGGTCTTCATAGTCTCCTCACCCGCCCGTTTCAGAACCTTCTTTAAAGCCCCTAATGCGGATCTGCCTTTCAAGAAACCGTACTGTATATAACGATCTGAGCTAATCGGCAGTAAGCTGGCCGATGACCAGTTCCGAGCCGCCAGTGGTCACAGACTGGTCATATTTAAGAGGGAAAATGTCCGTGTGGTGGAATGGTAGATGAACGCGGCCTGTAGCGGCTTAGTTGCACTAAGGTAGCCGGGCTTACTGCAGGGCCAATACAATGCCATCAATGACATCCTCTGGCGCACTTTCAGGAAATCCGGCTATGCGTCACGCTGGAGCCTGGTTGGCTGCAAAGGGACAACAGGTGTCAATCGGATGGCCTTACCAGCCGGGACTGGGACCACAGTCGGCCTTCAAAGAGCACGCTTGATGGAGATTGGGTTCAGGTTTGTTTTGGGAGGTGTCGGGAATGCTTGAAGCATATACGTCATAAGCCTTGACTCGCCTCTCGGCAGTGATTCCGCTAACGGCCCGAACTGGTTAAACGGCCAGTGTAGCACACTGGTGCTAGATTCTTCTAACGCCTCCATGCTTAGTATATAGGCTAGGCTAGATTAACACGATAGCACTCCCTGAACAATGTTCGGCAGAAGAAGTAGTTTTGCCTTGGTCTCAGTTCAAGCTGTATAATCAAAGATAAAACACGCTTAGCATAGAATTCCTCCCCCCCTATGTCATGCGCCAAAACCTATCGTATCCGAGGTGCAAGACTACTCCGAGCGCTGCCAAAAAAACGCAGTAAGGACACCGCCAGATCTAGTAATAAGTTAGACGACAAAAATCACTACGAGAGACACCACTTGAAGCAGCAAAACAATGCAGGGAACATTCGCAAGGAACTGCCAACTTAACGAAGATTCAACGAGGAGTCTGTCAAGGCCCCGCAAATAATCATCACAATTATTTCAACGGAGTACACAGCACAATCAAGTCTATTCTTTTTTTCTGACTAATTACCCTTATTAACATTGCGTAGTAGTAGCACTAAATGGTGGCATAGACGCGCATTGTGTGGTTGCATCAAATTAGGGGCACTTACCGTAATATTACTTCATTAACAGTGTTGACCGGGACGAAGGCCGACAAAAATGCGCTCCCCTGGCAGAACCAATTCGCTAGGTGAACGGCTTTATCAGACGAATTGAAGTGCGTGCTCTCTGACGTTCGGTTCAAAACGGCTGCATCCAAAATGCTCTTTTCGAAGGTTAGGCATAAAAATCCATTCGTTCGAGTTCGAGTCACTATGTAAGGTGGAAACATTGCAAACCTTCTCACTGAGTTCACCGTACTTAAGGCGAGCTGACCCAGTTGTATCTCTGGCCGGGTAGTGGACAGCAGCCTGTTCACTTGATCAACACCGTGGCGTATCAGATTGCAGCCAAGCTTCGAATGATTGTTGGGAGCGAAGAACATGCTCACCTCAAAATTGTCGACGAAAAGCTGATTGAGCTCGTGGTGGATGGCTTTTAAGCCCTGTTTCGTCTGCTTTCGAGTGGCGGCCTGCGCAAAAAACGCGAACATATTGTAGCGCCACAAAAGTATTGACCGGTTGGTGCTCGCCAGGTAGCAGAGGTTGTGGAAGCGCATAAGCAGCGAAGACGAAGACGACAAAGATGAAGAAGAACCCAAAGCGAAGGAGGACGACGAGGAGGAGGTGAGAGACAATGACAACGACAATTTGGATCGGTTGTGCGTCGGTGGTGACGGTGACGCCGGCGGCGGCGGCGGCGTTCCGATGAACGTGTCGTAGGCTAGCTCGGCGAGCTCCTTCATCGCTGCCTCGTTTCGGGGCGGCACTCGCCACTCGCCGATATAGCCGAGCACCACGAAGCCGACGTGAAACGCCACAATGACGCTCACGTAGGCGGTAAACAGCGATAGCTCGAACCGCACGTACCTGGTGAGCTCGCAGTGGGCGGAGCCCCGTTGAGCTTGCGTGAACGCCGACTGCGTCCCGTCGTACGAGAACTCGACGTTCGGCACCAGCGTGCTGCTGCTGCTAGCGGTCGCTGCCGTCATCGTCGTCGTCGTGTTGGCGGTGCCGGTGCCGGCGGCGGTCGTCGTCTCCGACAGGGTGTCCCCGGCCGACCCGCCCACAGGCGAGCTTCGCGTTGTCGGCGTTTCGTATTCGTTTTTCATCGCCAATGAATGAATCAAACTGATACCGGAACCACCGTTCGTCCTGTCGCCTAGTACTACTACGAGTAGTAGTAGTAGCAGTTCTACAGTTAAGTCGAGCCCGGTGGCGTAGTGGATTAAGTCTCCGCCTCGCAACCGGAGGAGACACATAGGTGCGCGGGTTCGAACCCCACCGCTGCACATTTGTATTTATGGGGGTCCGTCTATGAAGCAATGTGAAAAACAGTTCCGTGGACGTTAAATCTTGGCTGAGGGTCAGCCCGAAAACTTTAGTTCTACAACTACTGTCGAGCCCGGTGGCGTGGTGGCTTAAGTCTGCGCCTCGCAGCCGGAGGAGACAAATAGGTGCACGGGTTTGAGCCCCACCGTCGCACATTTGTATTTATGGGGGTCCGTCTATCAAGCAATGTGAAAAACAGTTCCGTGGACGGTAAATTAGTTCTACAACTACTGAAGCGTCGAGCTCGGTGGCGTGGTGGCTTAAGTCTGCGCCTTGCGACCGGAGAAGACACATCAGAGGTGCGCGGCTGGCTTAACCGGCCGGGGGGCGGGGGGGGGGGGTGAAATTACATTCTACACAACTCAAGTCCTCACAGGTCACAGCGCCCGTTCAGGATTGGGAAAGTCCCCCACCCCACTGCGGCGATGGACTCGACGACACTCCACAGCACACGGTGCTTAGGTGTCCGTCATGGGCGGAGCAGCGCGCAAGCCTAACGGTGTTTTTAAGTAACAACCCAGCGCTCAACTTACACGACCTCACTACGAAAATGACGGAATCATTATCAGACTGGAACAAAGTGACCCAAGCATTTAAGAACGTACTGCAAGAGAAGACAAGGGCCTCCCTTCGAGTCCGCTCGCGCCTTCCCAAGGCTCCCGGGGAACACATCTGCCAGGAGCAGTAGACTCGCCCCCCTGGCTGTTTGATTATGTTATGCGCAAGCAGTTCCCAGGCAGCGTGGGGGACGGGGACACGACTGGTTTTTAGTGGGTTGGAGTCCCACACTACCGGCCCGCACTTGCAGGGAGCTTCCTTGTTGCGGTGCCCGCGTGTGCAACCGCAATTTTCCAGTTAGTCCTCTAAAAAAATTAAGAAAAAAATAAATTCTACTACTACTACTACTAAAAGTAAAGTTTTTGGGCCGACCCTCAGCCAAGATTGAACGTCCACGAGACTGCTTTTCGCATTGCTTCTACAGACGGACCTCCATAAATACAAACGTGCAACAGTGGGGCTCGAACCCGCGCGCCTATGTGTCTCCTCCGGTTGCGGGGCGCAGACGAATGCACGACGCCACCGGGCTCGACACTACTACTAAAAAGTAAAGTTTTCGGGCTGACCCTCAGCCAAGATTTAACGTCCACGAGACTGCTTTTCGCATTGCTTCTACAGACGGACCCCCATAAATACAATTGTGTAAAGGTGGGGGGGAGTGATTCACCCGCGTAACTATGTGTCTCCTCCGGTTGCGAGGCGCAGATGAATGCAACACGCCACCGGGCTCGACACTACTACTAAAGTTTTCGGGCTGACCCCCAGCCAAGATTTAACGTCTACGGAACTGTTTTTTACATTGCTTCAATGACGAACCCCCATAAATACAAATCTGCAACGATGGGGCACCTATGTGTCTCCTCCGGTTGCGAGGCGCAGACTTAAGCCACCACGCCACCGGGCTTAACCACTACTACTACAATGATCACGGACAGCAGGACCGATGTGCTTGCTTCGATACTGACTGAGTTGACCTTACAATAATCGCACTCGTGTTCACTCATCCATGAGATGTGGTGTCAGACAAGTATGATACTTTGTTACAGTAACGTGCCAAAAAAAAATTTGTGCATTTTTTTTGAGAATTCAATTTACGCTTTATCGGCGCAGTAACAGAGCGCTGCTACGCACACAAAAGTTCACACATTAGACAATTTGCGTCGCCACACTGTCTCACACAAACTGTGAAGTTAGCACAAAAATAAGTTCATAAATATACTAACTACCGTTATGCTAACAAAAAAGAGTGATTTATGTTTCATCAGGAACGTAAGTAGAGCGAGAATTGTTTCCGGAGAACGTGTGCACTTGAAATATTACTCTATCTTGTATGAAGTGGCTTGGTACCACTCCATACAAGATCAAGTAATATTTTGAGTAGAGACCAGCGTTCCCTGGACAGACGCCGCATTATGCTTAGTCTATGCTTCAAAACGTTCGATGTCGCTATCTGGACACAGATTGGCCCTACATTTTTTGCGCAATAAAGCGGCAAAGGTCACATGAAGAGATCTTAAACAAAGTGCCACAGTCCAAATAAGTTAATGTTGTCATGACTGTCGCTGCAGTCCGGACAGTGGCGAGCTAAAATGGAAACGGATTGGGACCTTTCTTGCGCATGTTTGTTTTCATTTGATTGCTTCAAGCGGGCGAAGTCAAGCACCTCGACGATTCCTGTGGAACCTATAAGCTGATTGGTTGGTTGGAGATGCATCAAGGCGGTGTTAGCCATTTTGTGTAGCGCTTAATTCAGTTCAGTTGATTTTATTGTTTTTTAAACACACGCTCCTTACAGAACATCTGTGTTTTAGCCGCTGCAAGACATGCAAAATATTCACAGCACAACGGCAACGCAATTTCAGCGTTCAGTTTATTTATCAATGCAAAAGCACAATTAAGCAAGCATCATTGTGAAACAAAACGCAGCACTCATTTGATCACGAGCCTGGTAAAACGCAAAATCGGCACCCATAACCAGGGCCTTTGTTTCATCCGCATTCGTTATACCACCTCAAGTAAAGTGCCGTGTAGGCGCAGAGAACAGTCTAGGTAAAGTTACTTGCGAAATGTGTGGTTTAGAGGGAATACCAATGATTGTATAACGTTATGTGAAGCGGGTACATAACTCCTATTACAATACTATAATTTAGTGAGCAAATCATATAATATGTGACGAGGCGACAATTCGCGATATTGTCACGTGTTTAAAAATCGCCTACTCCTTATGGGATTGTCTCAAATGGGATTTTCTGGAGAAAAACAACTTAAGTGTATACATATATATAAGTTTGCAGGGGCATCCGAAATTTGAAAAAAAAATCCAAAAAAAACTCCGTCGCAATCGCTGAAGCTCTCATGCTTTTTTTTACTGTTTTTATTTATATTGGCATACTTACTACACAATGAGCAAAATCAATGTAGACCTAGGCTCTGTCATCGCCGTTACTTATATAATCTTTTTATACATAACATATATTATAGAACACTGCCTTAAAGTTTCACTTCACACTAGCCTAAGTAATAAACACGACTATAAGCTCTCACATGTCTAATGAAATACAAAGTTTGAAGTAGTTTGTTTACATCTTTGCGCCGAGGCGGCGACGTACGTTTCGAATAAGGTTTTATCGAGGGGCGTTTATTGCTAGTTGAAAACTTTTACCAATAACACGCCCAGACGACGTGAGTTACGCCGGCTAAGGCAACTTTTGAAGTCTGTAGCAACGTTGGATAGAATGCGCATCTATCCAACACCAAACAATACCATCTAACGGTGATGTGTTAGTGATTGTTATTAATTAATATAATTACTTATAGCTTCAGAGATCCGTAAAGAGTATGCGTTAGCTTGAACACTCTAACTCAACGTGAGTGTTCTCAACTAACGGTACTCAACGGTACTTAATGTTCTCCTTAATCAAAATTAGCGTTCGCCCTGTTCCTGATCCGGCGAATTTGTTGTGACAATTTGCGGCTTTTGTGGACGTTTTGTTTCCTTCATTATTTCCACAACTATCGTTAGATATCGAGCATTTTTGTTGCTATTCAAGTCAGTAATAAAACTCTTCACCGATAAATAATCTGCAGTCCTCGGCGTACTGTTTGTTTAGTAGTTGGAAATTGTGGTTTGCACACACGAGTACCACTGCGTTCAGGAATCTTGTCTGTAAGTGTGGGCCGGTAGTGTGGGACTCAACCCACTAAGGATGAATCGTCTTCCCATCTTCCCACCGACCGGGAGCGCCTACGCAAATATTTCAAACAATTGGGAGGCAAAGTTTACTCATAGGTAGCGTCTTCCGCGAAGGCCTAGGGGACGAAGTGCTTAAAATGTTCGTCGCTTTTCGCCACAGGGGAAGAGACTTCTGCAATCACTTGCGTACGCTGGGTAGGGTCGCCCCAGCGTGTTCGGTGTTGTTCTTGTTAAAAACGTTGTGAAGGCGCGTTGTTCCGCCTATGCCGGGTGCCTTAGAATTGCTTCTGCTAGAATATCCTCGAGTCCTTTGCCGCAGCGGGCGCACGCGAGGTCTTCCCGATTCTGCACAGATAGGACTGGAACTCCCCGTGACTCCCTATGATCTGGGTGGTGTGGAAGCTTATTTTTTCTCCTCCGGGCCAATTTAGCCAGTCCTTTTTTCTTGAGTATAAGATAACTCTCTCCTTTCGGGTGGGGTACTTCAGTACTAGCATGTATGAGAGGCTTTGAGGATCGTTCTCCAGCTCTTCGAGAAAGGCCCTCTAGATGCGCATCTTATTTCTAAAGAGTCCCTGCGAAGAAGGGTGCGCAGCCTTTTATACTCGGCGTTGTAGTGCAGCGTGCGGGTGCGGATAATGAGGCATCACGCCTAGGTGCAGTTCTTCCTGAGGCGATCAATCACAGCAGTCTACCAATATTAAGGTGTGATAGGGCCGGAGGCGTCTCTGGTGGATTGCGTGGTCTGAAGAAGCTCTGCATGCCACTTCCAGCACCTTCTGCGACGGGTCCTAAGCAATAAGTTTCCTCATCGGCCTTTGAGGTTCGTCGGCTCCACGGCGTCTAGTAGGCACATTCAGCGGTAGAGAAAAAAGGTTGTTAAATAGAAAGTAGTAGCTCTTGATATTTCTTCTTGGTCCTGTACTACTGCCTAGTTAAAGATGTGGTGGGCCTTTGCCACACCGGCGCGTTATTGTTAGGTTGATGAACGTATAGAAGGTGGGAACACCAGTATTATGAACGATAAAAAACGCCCTTTTGGTTTGCGTCGGCGGGGTTTCATTTGTTCGTGGCGTTCAGATTTCCGGTTATAGCTGAAAACAGAATGTCACGTCGCACAAAAAAATAAAAAGATAAGTCACTAACGATTTTATTCAAAATATCAGTAGCAACGCTAGGGCTGCAGTAGCAAATGTAAATGATCCTAATGTTAGCCACGCCGACCCAAACAAACCCGTGCTTCCTATCGTGCCCAGAGATCTTAAGGCGGCAGCGGCTGTCAAGTACAATACTACTCATTTAAAGATCGACTACAAGCCGATCAGGTAGGCGGCTATTTGCCCTGGGTAATGCCCTGGATCTGTCCCGTCTCACTCTTGGTCTCAAGAAAGGGCGTGTTTCAGTCAATAAGACTGACGTCCAATAAAGGTACTAGCTAGCCGTACATGTGTAGAACGTTTGCAGTCGCACGTGCAGCACAAAATGAAAAAGAACCCTAAGCGGAGAGCGGAAAGGGGCGACGGATAGAACTCCCCGGCGACGGGGACGAGAAAGAGACGTATGAGAAAGCAGTGCCTCCCGGTGACAAGGGGCGCAACTTACAACAGCCGCTTACCTCCGTCGCGAACAGTCGCAATCCAAGTTACTCCTGGCCACACCGCTCAACTACAGGCCCCTGCACCATAACAGGAACACAACGTCTCGATAGCCTTCAGACAAAATACCGACCAAAAGCGATCGCCCTGCACAACCGCGAGAGAAACTTTCTAAACACAGCTGTTCCTTTCAAAGGCCAAAAGCAAACTGTAGCAGCAACAGCTCTCTACGTATTGTTGCCCCGGCGTAGCAGTGCAATACTCAGTATCTTACTCATTGTCGACCTTCTGTCGCAAAGTGTACCTATTGGAAGTGCTGCTCTGTCTATCCTAACAGGGCAGGTCTGGGTAAGCCGTGGCTATTTTCTTATGAAGTCGGGAAGTGAGCCGATTTGCCTGCCGGTTGGTTTTCCCAGTAGCGGACGTGACAAATTATATTCCTGGCATGCGCGCCGAAAATGCCATCCACTATACTGGTACATTCATTCGCCTTTTCACCTCTTTAATGCGTTGGGAGTTCCTTAAACACAGCACCGTTGTAATACGTATGCTAGATTCCATCGCAGAATCCTTAAGATAGAGGCTAGCGGAATGACTGTTGCTATTTCAAAATTTGTTTCTTTATTTTAAAAAAATCGGCGCTGAGAATTCCGCAGTAGAGGATCAAAAATAACGAGTTGAGGCTAATAAATGCTAAGTTATATGTTAGAGGCAGCAGGATATAAGAAGCCCGCGACGTGGAGCAATTAATGTTTTCGGCTTTAGAAACTACCCTAGATACGTGTTTCCAAACGAACGGAGCAATTTTTACGAAATCCGTACTGCACCAACAACAGCAGTTCGTACTTTGTTGCAAAGGCTTCCAAACATGCCTCCACTATTTGATAGATTGACCTGTGCAGAGCGTGGTCTTTTGGTATCAGTACGACTTTGTCCTTTTTTTCACATCTTCAGGAGTTTGCTTTTAGCTAGGATTTGCACTGCCTCACTAAACTATTTACACTTCTGAGTTTTTGCAGATCCTGCTCTAACTACCTCACTAAAGTATTTACACTTCAGAGTTTTTACAGATCCTGCGAAGCCACTGTCTAGTACTGAAGCCATTTCCGTTTTGATACGTGATTCACACGTTTATACCAATATCATGCAGCTAACACACGAGGTAGACAAGAAATGCGTAGCTGCCTCGAGGTGCTACCGACGTACCTGCTACGGTCTTTTAAATTAACTAGTTGCGCTTTTTAAAAATCATAATGGCATAACTGGTAGTTTGACCAAGTTAACGATAAGCCAATCACAAACCTTAAATATGCGCTGTCTAAGAGCTAATGTCTAAAATTGCAACTAAATACATTACCTAGAAGTGTGTGAACAGGTCTGTCAGTTCTAACTAACTACCTATATACACAATCTACGGCGACGCTAAGTGAGGACTACGATAATCGCCCAACACAATGTTATGTTAAAAATTAAAACTAAACCCTTTAAAGTAAATATTTGTAAGCTGCAGGATATATGATATAAAATATAGAGAATTGGTAAACGAGTTGTTGCCGTTTGAGTAAACGGTTTATTATTTGAGTTATTTGAGTAGATGGCCAAACTGGCTCTGGGAACTGCTTCCGACTTCTGATCAGAAACTTGGCCTGCTTACATTATAGTAGAACGCCCACCTTTCATCATACGTTACAAAGCAATACAAGAACAGATTTAATAGATTCCAGGCAAGCAATTTAGAAGACAAGTGCAGACGCGGCATTCGTGCCTACATTTGTTGGCGTTACTCAGTTTGTGAGGAACCCATTTATTACAGAGCTTAGAAGTTATTCCACGAATTCTGAGCGCCCTGACGATGGTTGCTTGGTAACTTCAAATTTCCGCAAGCTGTCAAGTACTAATCGTTGATTGTTGTTGTGAGAACGTCCTCTTTTAGAAAAGAGGGATGACCGAACTTTAATCCATCCTAGAGGTTAAAATGTCTACCATGAAACTTGGCAAAGAATTCTCGTGTTTCGACGAGCTGCAGCAGCGTTGAAATATTTTCGGAACTTGTACAGCACACCCCGATTGTATCTTTTACATTCAACACTTCTTTGCCTTCTCAGAAACCAAATAGCCTCTTGGCGCTAAAGCAGAGACTACGGACGGGTGCAATAATTGTCGCTTTATCATCAATGCACCACACTGCGCCCACTGCGTTGTAAAGATCTCGCGTTTTGGAAGATTTAGTGACACAACCCGTGTGTCCTGTGGAAGTCAAACACACATTTTTTAAAGGAGGTTTGTTGTAATTTTAAATCATCCTCCGTCCCCAACGGGCTTGGACTCACATGACTAGCGCACTAGTCGCCTAGACAACGCCGCCGAAGTCAAAGACACAGCTGATGTTTTGGACCACCTCGTCCGACTTTTCCCGCTACATGTCGTCATGTAAGCATTACATGTAAAAGGGAAACACCAGCGAAAATTCCCCTAAGCAAAATAGGCCAAGCCTTAGAAGATCTATCTGCTGGGCGTCGGTTGCTGAGGCCATGGTGTGCCCGTTGGAGCTGTTGTTTGGCCAGGTTTAGGTAGACACACGACTGAACGCTAGGCGCCACGTGCTGGCGCGAACGCGCAGAGGAAAGGAAAGATACAAATAGGTACGTAGAAACGTCCAGACGATTCGATAGAAGCGTCGACTTGGACCGAGACGAATCTACCGCATTCGAGAAAAATCTGTGAGCGACAATAAATACAGCTGACATAGAGTGCAGTGCAGCACCACAGAGAGTGAATTGACACACCGACCAGTGCCCGCAGGCAATTGTCTTTTCTTTTCTACGTACTCAACTAGCCTAGGTTCAATAGACTAAGTCATTAGGTGTGTAGTGTGTGCAGTCCAAGTACATAATAGAAGCAAAGATGCGAAGTCTCCCGGCGAACCAAATATACTTTTATCCCTTCGCGCGTTAGTGGCATACCGAATGTCGAGTTTCACGGTGACCTTCGGCGACGTGCTCGACAGGAAGAACGACCGTAGTAGACCGCCTTGTCGCTTGACGCAATTTAGTTAATGTTAGCCGAGATACTTGCTGATGACGTATTTTTTCCGCACGTTATGCTTGCGGTATAAGGCGAAACATTATGGAGCAAGCAATTAGCATCAGCCTCAACCCAGTAATCAGCGGTCTCAGATCAATGGTTGAGGACCCCATTGAAGGACGTCGTCTGCCGAGGCAGTTCAGTCAGATAGCTTGAAGGCAATCTTTCTCAACTTTGTGTGCGACCTAAGGATGCCCGGGCCCAACGACGTTCATACCGTATTTAAGCGAAACTATTTCAATAGCTCTTATCTTCCTTTACGGGAGGTAGGTCATGTCCGAATACTGCCTGCTTTGTCAGCAGTGAGGTTCTTCATTATTACGACTGCGTCGGGTTGATGTATGTTTTTTGCAGGACGCATTTCAGTCATTTTTAGATATGTTTTTAATATACATAAAGGAATTGCTTTGCTTGTCGATGTGAACGAGAGGCTGCGTCGTGCATCTTTCCTGTCGAGGCTGTCCACCACTTATTGAAACAAAACAATCTGCTGAATAAGACTACAGGTGCCGCGTACAGTACTTCATAGTCTTGGGAATGCATCATGCACAATAGCGTCAATAGCAGCTAGCGCTGACTAGTGTAGAACTCGCAAACCGGCTGAACCTAGATTCCTCCCTCATTCAACCTCTCAGGATCTGAATTGTAAGCTTATCACTATGTTATGTTCAAGTATCGCCTTTCATGAGGTGTCGAAGATGCGCGCCAACCGCCTTTTTCTGCCGTAATAAAGTGCGCCAAGTTCCAGGCAGCGCAACGCATAGCACAAAAGCAACATCGTTGCGCTAGTTCTCTCATTCAAAGGGTGACCCCTGAAGAGAATATATACGTTATGTATAATGTAACGATGACATGTAACGTAACAGCCTACATGAAATATATATTATACTAAAAGTGGAGAAATAAACAAAATTAAATTGCGTCCTAACGTGTCCATCTGATCGGGACCGTGCAAGGGCTTAAGTCGAGTAAGGTAACTTAACTTGTACTACCCCTTTGACGACCAAAATATGAAGGTGGAAGAAGTGCGCTGCCTCCCGTTCGGTGGAGGCGATCAAGATTCACTGGATGTCCAGGACGATACGACACAACCATGTCGTCACTAATAGTAGGTTTTATCGCGATCACGCAGATGCTGCTGGTTGTAGCGAGCCAATTGTTTGCAACTGGTTTATTTGTGTAAGTAGAGTGATGCCTGGATTCCTCATGCATATCGCAAACTTCGTTGTCGACGGCCAGCTGCGCGTTATTCTCCATCGCGCCAACCGCTCACCGCTTGAAACATTTTGCGTTCTATGCCGAGTCCTCTCAAGCCACTCTTCAGTGCGATAGTTCGCGCACGACCCCCAGTCTCTATAAGGCATTTTCTCCAGCCGTCACTCGAAGTTTCGGTGTCTCCAATCACGCCATGCTACTTATTCGGCCAGTTGCTAGCGGGTTTGCTTCTGTTAGACCTATCTGCACCACCTGGTGAGCCGTCACTCCATAAGTGTTATAGATGCTCTTTCACCTGGCGCTATCTGGCGTTGTAGCCACACAACTGCTTGCACTATGCCGCCAACTTGCAAAGTGGTGCCAGCAAAACTTTCTCCCGGTAGTTAGTGTCGATGAAACTTAATTAATGCTAGTGTTTTCTTTACTGTCCTTTTTTAGGCTAGCCTTTATCTACTCGTGCTGGCCGAAGAGTCAGCAGTAGTAGGGTTCCTCTGTCGGTCCGTATCAGCCGCGATATTTTCTTAAGTCAACATACGACATTGCGTGTAGCCCTCGAGCCTTAAATAGTGTCAAAAAGCATAGCTGTTTTCCGACCGTCTTACTTAAATAGTTTCAAAAAGCATAGCTGTTTTCCGACTGTCCTACTCCGATCCTATGTCCTATCTCGGACTGTGTAGTACATTTAATATACTTCGATATTTTTTGATGTGTGGTTTGGAGAGTGCACGATGAACACGCATCACTAGCAGCCTGCGTGACTTGTGTGGAGTAGACTCACAACCCCACAAAACCGGAATTCCCCCCACCCTAGGCTTGATATAACTTTGGCATCACTCCTTATTTTTTTTGAGGTTTTGGAAATGCCAATGCACATGCACACGAGCAGCTAGCCTGACTAGTGTAGGACTCACATCCACTAAAAGCGTGTTCCTCCCCACCCCCCATGCTTGGCATTGCTTTAGCATTATTTTGAAATTACGGAAGAGGCGTCTTCGCGCTGTCTCTCGCTCAAACCTCTCCCTTCTGGCTTTTTCCAGGTTTGCCTTGGATGTAAAAATGGCGCCGAACCAGTTCGTTGCTTGTTTCCACGCCTTTGCGGCCGTCATTGGCGTCGTTCACATATGTCATTATGTAATCAACGACCTCTCTGACCGTAGAGAGGCCCCCCTACGGCGGTGGAACTTGCGCCCCGTGCTGCCCTGAGAGCCTCGCAGCGTAAAACGGTGTGTTCCACGTCGTCCGATTCACCAGAGCAGCACGTCACCCAGATGTCACTGTTCGCCGTTCTAATCCTCATCATGTAGTTTTGGAGCTGACAGTGTCCGGTCAGCACTTGCGTCGTACAGTAGGATAGCTCGCCTTGTTGGCAGCCATACCACACTCCGAGGCCTGGTATCAGACTCTTGGTCCAGCTCCCCTTGGTCACCCCGGGTCTTACCTCCGCCCATTTCTTCTGCCAGGTCTCAATGGTGGCATTCCTGGTTCTGGTCAGATCCAACTCTCCGTCGAGGAAGTCCCCGCGCGAACAGGTTCAATGGCAGCATCTTGGCTAGAGCCAGGAGGGTTTCGGTCGAAATTGTCCGGTATGCGCGGCTTACCCTGATCGCCAGCGTTCGTTGGGCTGGCCGTAGAGCTCCCCTATTTTTACTGTACGCATTGCAATGTCCGCCCAGACAGGGGCCACAGCGCCGTTGATTTGGCCACTGTCATCTCCTTTTGGCTTCTGACACTCCACGGACCTTTTCACACTTATCTTCAAGCTAAACAATGAAGAGCTTCTTCAATTGCAGTAATGTGTCGCTGAAACATCTGGAACTGATGTGTGGTCAGACCGTCACATGAGTAGTTGCTGACGCAGAGTCGTCTGCTGATCTCCACTATAAGCGCGCAATTTAAAATCTTAAGAATTCGAAATGTCATCGAACAAGCTTACTAATACTCGACGAATGATCGTTAGTGTTAGAGGAAAGACCTACTTTATACCACCACCGGAAGAGAGCCATTTTATCTACAAATAAACACTAAATAACTGTTGCGCACGAAATCTTTCTTCTTTCTTTTAAGTAGTTTGAATACATTCTGCTGCACAATCATTTCAGCCATCCTAGCCGCAATCTAGCCGTCCCTAATCAATGACGAGCAGCTTATTCAGTGTCAGATACATTTCAATAATAATAACGGCCAATCGATTATGCTCTTTTCTTCTTTTCATAATGAAGGACGTATAGAATTACCATTTGACTCTTACTTACGGATATTGCGCACGCATACACAGTCATGGCATGCGTGAGCTCATTTTGACTAGTGCACTGCAACGTAGTTGTCACTGAATGAAAGAGCAAAAGTCCATGTTTTAGGTTTACAAGCGCTACTAGCATCTCTCGTCTTCTCTCTCTCTGTCTTTCTCTCGTTCATTTGCTCGTCGTATGGTCTCTGAGCCTGGCTGGACGGCGTCGGCAGCGGCGATGTATGTCCTCTTGTGATTTGCCGAACAACAACAAAGTATGGCAAAGTTAGCGTTCGTCATCGGGTGATTTGTCGCGCCGTGCTAGAGAAGGAGAACATCTCTGGCTACGCCACTCATAGATTCTGCCGGTCGCAAACGCCCTTCGACGACGCTTCGGCGCGCAGGCTTCCAGCCACGTGAACGTTCTTCTTCGGCATCATCAGCGTCGTGCGCGGAGCGGAGGACACAACAGGTGCATCTCTGCCCATCACTCATGTTCGATGCCTGCAAGTTGGTTTCGAGCTCTCGAGTCGAAACCGAGTAGCTCTATTGCCAACCTAGTGGCCTGCCTCTCGCCTCCCTAGTCCACAGCGCTCTTTTGAATGGCCTCGTGGACGCCGTTCACGTCGACATTCAACCTCACCCCTTTGGTGGTCAGCGACAGCAAACTAAACGCTCGGACAACTGTGACGTCCCGCAGCAGCTCCAGCAGCAGTAACTGCAGCGGTAACAGCAAGAACTGCCACAGCTCGTTTAACGACAACAGCAGCAACAACAACAACAGCAATACAACAGCAACAACAACACTTGCCATAACCTCTGTCGCGGTGATTCAAACACGGTAAGTTGTCGGCTTCCTCAACAGATGGACTGTACCGACATATATTGCATCCTTCCCGTCTCAACCTTAGTATCTGTGCATGTAACGTGTGCGTATATCGCGCGCGCATATCTCACACTACCTAGCGATCTATCATGTCTATCTATGTGCATCTTGTTGGCTATGTTTCGAATTGTTCTAAGCGTCTGGCACGCTTTGAGTACAGGCTTCTGCTGCGTGGAGTGCAAACTGACGGCGTTACGACGGAGGCCGAATCCCACGGCAAATCCCACTTGCAGTGTGCGTCTTCGTGAGGGCCACGATATAGATTCTGGGGAGGACTTTTCGGCGACACACCGTCCCAGTTCTCAATAGTCAAAACTCGAGTGCATGTTTTAGCAGCTTGACACAACACAGGACGCTGTATATCTCCTCTCCTGTATAGGCCACTTCGTTGTTTGAGGCTTGCAAATGCTTTTATTGCAGGCGTGCACCACGAAGCCGTACGAAACACCAACTATTAACGAAGTCATAAGCACTTCGACAATGTACGAGGTCGGTGGATATTGTCACGCCTAACTACTGATGTCTGTTGTCATCATTGGGATATCATGGCTCGATCAAGCTCCTGAAACGTTCAACAATGGCTCTGCGCCGAGGAATTGTACGGTTTCTGCGTCTTTAACAAGGGTGCCTATTTGTATGATACTGTTTCTGTTGGGCTGCCGGGCTTCTGACAAATTATGAAACTATTTGCTAGTATCCTAGCAACCTGTACACTTGAAGATGAACCTTAAGAGCACCGCATTTCCAAGGCAGAATTTGCCCTGTGCCTTTTGCGATTGGAGAAAGTTATCACATTGTTATATCTCTTGCAGTCCCAGTCTGTGCACCAAGTGTGCGGTAACGCACTTGATCAAGTCATATGTTTGGAATATGAATTGAATTACATTGCTTCACTGGGTGGAAACTACTCACTAAAATATATACATTACAATATGTACTTTAGACCAATGGACTTTTCAGAGACCACGTTCCTTTAGAAAAATATATAGACTTGCCTCAAATCTTTCGGAGAGGCCCTGTATATATATATATATATATATATATATATATATATATATATATTGTATGTGTGTTCTGTGACTATTATACGATATCGTACTAATACCGCGATACGAGCGTGATATTGGTGTGGATATGTAACAATAGGCTGTGACAATCGTTATGAACTGCAGCATTCTCAATAAGACGGTCATGCTCGATCAGGTAGCCGATTCAGGTAAAGGAAAGCCCGAATTTGGCGCGTCCTCCCGCTCCATTACCGAGTCACAACAAGCCGAAGGTAGCAACGCTGTTGAGGGCACTGCTAGCGCCGCTCGAACAGGACGGCGCATGATTAAAGAAGGCGGCTCTTCATCTCGACCAGCGGGCCGCGAAGTGAAGGCCGGCCGTGATCCTTCCTCGCCGAGCGGTTGGACACCACTGAACTCGTCGTTTCAGCTTACGCACCTTTTCAGCGCCACCGATCGCGCCGGATCGCCGACATGCTGGCAGAGAGACATGAGCCTCTTGGCGTCGTCGTGTGCGTCGGGCGGACCGCCGACCAGAACCGCCACAAGTGCCGCACGTCAGCGGTCGCCGGCGCCGGCGCCACCGTCGAACTCCGAGGTTCTGCGCCGTCCACTACGGACTCGCGGGCCGGCGGCGATGCGTAAAAACCAACCGCCACAACACAAGGCCGCCTACCGGTTCCTCTTCGTTTGGTCTACACTTCTAATCGTCGACAGTGTCAATCATCATCATCATCATCACCATCATGATGATCATCATTGTCGTCATCAATCACCCATGAATACGTCGTGCCGCAATGTGGATACATACAATCAACTACTCCGTGCGTATGTTCTAACCCCTGGAGGCCCCTAGCAGTCGCGATACGCGTCGACTTGATTTTTGTCACTTTTCTGCATTCTTGCCGTCGCATGCTCACAAGTTACTCGTTACGCTACTCTTTACATACACGGCGGCAGCCTCTAAAAGAAAATGGACTACCGTCGTCATAGCGTGACGCGGAGGCAAATTGGAGTAACATTTGGAGCTCAGCGATCTAAGCCCTAACACGGCAAACCGGTCGTTTTAATAAAAATAAACATTACAATCCTCAAGGTGCGCCGTGTGTATCTGGACACCTTAGGCAATCGATTTTTTACCTTCTATTCTTGATATAATGCTATGGCCTTGTGGGTCCCGCCTTGAAACATGCTTGTATTGTGGTTAATTGAACATGCTTGTATTGTGGTTAATTACGCACGTTAATGATATTAGTGCAAACGCTAGTATTAGCTATTGTAGTGTTCCACGCATCAAACGTAATTTCACGCACTCTAACATTCCATCTATCACGTAGTCTTGCTTCAACTTAGAGCAGAACAACGCTCTTCTAATGCCAATATAGCTGCCTCTCTACAACGTTAGCGTTTACCCGCGTCCAACTGGTCACATAGCCTTTTGATCAACAGGCCATCGTTATTGTAACATAGTTATTTTCACATAAATAAGGCGTGTGCTCTAATTTCGTTTTGGTCATATACGTTTTGTTTCCAGTATTCGTACTCCTGCAAGAAGAACAAAACGAATTACCAAATAGGCGGGTACTAAATGCAAACGATGGGTTTTTGATGTGGTCAGCCAACGCATGACTCAGGAGGGTAGCTGCAATACAGTTTGTCGTAACCGATCTGTCATTGTTTGTAGCCGGTCTGCTAACTGAGGGTTGATAGCATTAAGCAAAGTGGGACAACTACACAACCTCACAAATGGGACAACTACAGCCCCAGCCACTCTAGATAATGTCCTCCGGTGAACTAAGAATGAAGTCGTGGATGTCAACGGAAATTGATTATCTGCCGAAGGAAATTAAAGTGTCAGATTCAAACGGCTATCTTCTGCAAATATGTTAACCACCGATATTGTTAGGTAAAGTCGACACTTGGAAAATGAAGCAGGAGCGGACACTGAATCTATTAAGCAGGCTTGCAAGAATTAGAAAAGTTAGCACGAGGGCCACTCTTACAGCATTGACTAAATGAAGAGCACGTACGCATATCCGGAAGTCAAAGACAGACAACATGAACTTAATAAATCACAGGCCAATAGGTAAACATAAAACTATTACCCCCTTTAAATGACGCGGTGACCTTTAAGGCGTACTTTTATTTTATTATTTCTGGAGGACAAATCTGGCTCTGCTGCTTAACTCCTTATTAGGAGTATATTACAACCTGCGTATCTTTCGTTTGCGGAGGGGAACGGACTGCTGTCAGTACGCCAGCATTTGATTACTCTAAAAGCTGTGGCCTGTTACAAGTTTGTGAACGAATTGTTTGCCTGGCGGATAGCAAAATGGGCACACGCAAATTTAAATAATACCCGCCTCTTTGGCAATTTCATACGTTCCTTGTGCGGCAATACGCATACTGAAAATAACTCGTATATGGTCATTATAAACTGCAGCACACAACCCTGTTATGTGAAAATAAAAGTGATTTTATATTATGTTAAAAAAGAACCCACACGCATTGAGGCCATTGAGACAGAGAGAACTTTGACAAAGGCAGGCAGACAGGAAATCACCATTCTCGTTAGCCTCTAGTCATGAACTACAGAGCCGAGCTGCCAATGTTCCCTCATAGTGAAATTGCAGAAAGAGCGCAGCGCATTAAGGCAACAAGCTTAACCGACAGACAATTGTTGTACACGACTCACCAGGCTAAGTGGCCCCTACTTTTTGAAGCTTGCCTGATTTGGCCCGAATATTGTCGCTGTGCGCTGCAAGAATCAGCTGACTCTTCTTTTCACTTGGCGTGAAAACTACGCTGGTGATTGAAATGCTGCCAGACATCATGGGCACAGTGTGGAATAGATGCCCCAGTGGAACACATAGAAGCGCCACAGTGTGATAGCACTCCATTTGGCGAGCAAACGTGTTAAGTCTTTTGTGAACGAGTCGCAGCACTACAAAGTCTACGAACAGTTTGTGATACGCACTATTAGAGTGTATACGGAGACAGTATTTGTGGTTGCATGGCGCAACGGCGGACCAAAATCTATTGCAAACTCGCCAAGAAAAGATCATAAAGGTACAAGCCCGGTTGAGGTGAAATACAATGAAAGCGCTGCAAAGATTGCTCGTGGCTTAAAGATCTCGCACAACAGAGTGATGCGAATTGTGATAAATCGTCATAAGGTAAAGTACTGTAAAATACGACAACTTTATAATATTGCGGATCTGGAAAAAGAGGTTCGTTGAAAAAGAGCTTACGTTACTCGTACCCGTTACGCTCGCGGCGAGCTTCCAAACGTTATATTATCTAATTATAAGAAGATCAATGTCGAACAGTCTGTAAACAGAGAAAACAATCAGGTATGGCTGCAGCGAGGATTCAACGACGTGGGACAGCAATTTAAAGTCACGACCGGGCAAGCACCAGCCATGACGGTTATTACGGGATAACCAATGATGCACACCGTGAGGTTTTATTCCTCGTGAAGTCAAAAATGTACAGTGCCGCCAGCTAATTTCAAAGCAATATTTTATGCTTATATATATATATATATATATATATATATATATATATATATATATATTACCAGCGTATATTACGCATACAATATAACAATATTTCAGAACCAATAGAAATATTTTTTGTAGAGTTATTTTAATTTTGTGGTCATTCCACCAGGGGCTAACCCTAGATTAATAAATATAATGCTAGAACAATGACACAAAAATTTTATATATACAGTCACTGAAAAAAATATAGGGCCACCCATGTTTGCCACATTTCACGCATTTATTATAACCGATTGTGTAAAGATCATAATGATACATGCTCACAGAGTAGCAGCGGATACTTTTATCGACATTTGGAATATCGGGTTACCTTAAAACACGAGATTTCGACATTTGGCACAGCTACGCTGCGAAAAAATTATAAAGTCACCACCAAGATGCATGTCTTAGCGAGTGAATTGAGTGGAATAACAACGTTTGGGCTCATTTCACGGCTCGACGGAAACGAAAG
Organism: Dermanyssus gallinae; assembly: GCA_003439945.1. NCBI lineage: Eukaryota > Metazoa > Arthropoda > Arachnida > Mesostigmata > Dermanyssidae > Dermanyssus > Dermanyssus gallinae. The sequence continues at coordinate 61,750 of QVRM01003150.1, read as the reverse complement.
CAGACCTCCTACCAGACATTTTTCTGTGCTGAAACGATGGGTTTGGGTCGGCGTCTCACGAGTGACGAAAAGACCCAAATCAAGGCTTATAAGGATGTCGGCCTCTCTAATCGGGAAATTTGGGTTTCGATTTTGATTTGGGTTTCGATTTCGATTTTTTTTCGCCCGTCGATTGGGGCGTTCTCGCCAAGTAGTGAACAACTTCGTGAATTTGGGTGAAAAATACGGCGTAAAAAAGAGTCCGGGGCGTCCAAATGCCATTTCGGAACGAAACAAGCGCGCAGTTTTGAAAATAGCCTCGAACTCTGCGCTCTCGGCAAAGGCAATTGCGGCGGCGGCCGGTGTGCAAACGAACGTGCGAAATGTGCAAAACCTCCTCAGGAAGACACTTTGGCTCACGAGAAAAAAAACTTAAGAGAAAACCACGATTGACCGCTGAGCATCAGAAAGCTCGTCTTGACTTTGCCCAGGTTACGATGTCATGGACCACTGAATGGCACCGAGTGCTCTTTTCAGATGAAAAAAAGTTCAATTGTGATGGACCGGATGGATTTAACTATTATTTCCACGATGTGCGCAAGGAAGAACGATTTTTGTCAAAACGGCACTCAGGTGGCGGTTCGGTGATGATCTGGGCCGCTGTCGGGTATTATACAAGGTCGCCGATTGTGTTTTTAGACGTTGTGTTAATTCGACGCGCTATAGGGATCTACTAGAAGAGCAATCCGCACATTTTGAGCTGATGGGAGGACCCGACTTTGTTTTTCAACACGATAATGCCCCGATTCACACTGCTAAGTTGATCGAAAGCTGGTTCGAACAACGCCACATTGAGGTCCTACGCTGGCCTGCAGTCTCACCTGATCTTAATATTATAGAGAATGTATGGGGCTGGTTTGCCCGAAAGGTTTACACCGACGAAAAACAATTTTTGAACCAGGTAGAACTAAAAAAAGCAATTGTGAAGGCTTGGGACGAGCTCTTGCAGGACGTCATCCAAAATTTGTTTAACACTATACCAAACCGCATTTTTGAAGTTATCCGACGTAATGGGAAGTTCACTAAATATTAAGTATAGTTGTTAGGTGCCGCGAAATGAGCCCAAACGTTGTTATTCCACTCAATTCACTCGCTAAGACATGCATCTTGGTGGTGACTTTATAATTTTTTCGCAGCGTAGCTGTGCCAAATGTCGAAATCTCGTGTTTTAAGGTAACCCGATACTCCAAATGTCGATAAAAGTATCCGCTGTTACTCTGTGAGCATGTATCATTATGATCTTTACACAATCGGTTATAATAAATGCGTGAAATGTGGCAAACATGGGTGGCCCTATATTTTTTTCAGTGACTGTATATATATATATGACGACAGGATCCGAGGTTGCGTAGTAATTGATTGTGCCCCATCAAGTAAATCAGTCGCCATAGCTCTAAAAGCAGTCACAACTATTTATTGTCTTACAGTAGATGCTCGAAGGTGCCTCCGCGAACCACTACCCATTTGGTGGCACCTGAAAAGATTTTGTTGGGCCTCCTGGAATATGCCAGACATTGCTCGAATGTCTCAGCAGCGTACTTTATCCCGGTCACCAGCTCCGCTCACGCGACTCGACCGGAATCTCGTGAACGAGAGCCTTTAGATGATCCTAAAGAAGAAATCCTTAAAGGCCACGTTGAGGTAATCGCGCACCGCAGAGGTGGAGTGCGGTGGCGCTTCGTCGTGCTGGAACCACATGCTAAGCATTGTGGCCATCTTCTGGAACGCCTTCCAACAGTCCTGGTAAATTTTCACTCAGGAATGTATCGTGTGCATCTTCATCTAATCTGTTACGAATAACGGGGCAGTTGTTCACTCTGCCAGCCCACACATCCATGGAGAAACGCCGCTGACGTTTATGCTGGTAAATCAAATGCCGGTTCTCACTTGCTAAATGATAACTGATATGTCAATCAAACATACCGTCTTGTCGTTAAAGCAAGCTTCATCTGTGATATACACAACGACACAAAAGAGCTCCGCACTGGCTTCTGTTTGCCAAAGAAACCAGCAACAGTAGACAACCCGTCGCTCGTAATATCGATCCATAAGAGTTTGAAGTTGCCGCCTTTCGGTACGGATGTAGTCGTCCCGTTCTTAATATCCTGTGGACGGCACTGCGGTTTGCACTAACATTTCGGGCCACTTCTGTCGCGTTTGCTGAAGAACAATCAGCTAGTGCCTGAAGGATGCGCTCTTCTATATCTAGTGTTTTTTCTACTGAATGGTCCGCGGAGGCGCTTTCGAGCAGCTACTTTAAAATAATAAATCGATGTGTGTGCCTCTAGAGCTATGACGAGTGATTCATATGATGAAGTGAATATATTAATCACGTTTACCCTTCTACTCGTTTACCTTGTTATTTGTGTTCGTCAGAAGTACCAAAAGGCCGTGGTGGTGATGTATGCAGGTGGTCGCATATCGCGACCTATCATGCTGCCATCAAGCTCATTGCCTCTTTGGTAGAGGTATTCCTTGTTTCCAAAGGACTTGAGATACACATCAGGAAGACTAAAGCCATGAAATTTAGATGCAGAAGTTGGTTGGTCGCCAGAGACTTTAGGTTGCTGCGGCTAACCTTTGAGGTTTGTTAACTCTTTCCAGTATCTTGGCCTTTAGATTCATTACACAAAAACGACGTTCGCAGCGCACATAAACAGAGCGGCTCTTGTCTCTCTTCACAGAAGGGAAGTACGTAATTACTGTCCGTTAATTAATCAAATGACTGCCCGTTTTCTAAAGCAGTAAGGCTCTTCATGCACAGGATTGTTACGGGGTTGATATGTGGTTCTGACATGACATAGAAACACTTCACGCAGGCAAACCCATTCAACCAGCTTACGAGGTGTTTCCCATGACAGATGAAGCAAATGCTCGAACATGCCAGACGGGAGGGCCGAGGTTTCGACGTACTCAACGACTTGCACCTTTGATCTTGTTTCGTATTTCGTTCGATTTGTCAGAGACTAGATGTGTTGAGTTTTTGCTCCCGTGGAGTAGATCGGCATGTCAAGTTTAAGTGCAGAATGGGGAGGCGTAAAATGAAACACTGGCATTAGTAGTTGTGGGCTTCCGATCAAGGTGATTTGTTCACTGAGGTGCCTACTTGTCACTGAACTCGTTTTCTGTTCTGCTCCGCCTCCACCGCCACTCGATGCTGGCTGCCGACGCTCTAACGTGGTTTTTATTTGTAGCACTGCTAGTGCCGGTTTTCCCAGGCCTCTTGGAGCCTTTCCTTCGACACCTCACCCGACCTCCGCTTGAGGACGTCGTACTCCTCGCGCAGAGCCCCATCCCTTTCCTAAGGTCTTTTAGTGCTTTTTCTTTTTCTGTTCAACCTGCCGAGCTACTCTCCTGCTCTGCTGGTATCCGAGAGAGATCCGTGAGCGGAAGCATCTCCTACAAGCGCTCCTTTCTCCTCACCTTAAAGTTCTGCTGAGGGCCGCTACTCGGTCGACGAAGTATAGTGTTCCGTCAACCGTTTGAATAATTGCAGTTGCGTTTGACGTCTTGCACCGTCTTGCGGGCACTTTCAGTGTGGTTTTATCTCATGAAACTCGCCTCCCTCGAACAATAAATCGATTTCTATCACGCAGTAACACGTGATTGCCATAATGAGCTCAACCCAGAAACATCCGCACTTCTTGGCATACTTGAGAAGACGAATTTCAAGTGTAGCCACAGCAGCCACACAAGCAAAAAAGACTTTCATTGTGCAGGTCGTGAGAACAGTTTATAAATGATCTTGATGGCTGTGGGACTCTCGGTATTGGAAGCTCAAGCGCTGCAGCACCAAGAACCAAACAGGCCGTATGGAGCCGACCATGCAAAACCTTTATTGTCAATACCATTACTTTTATTATTATTACCCTTGCAAGCGAAGAGGACTATTTGAGACCATAAAATGTGTAAGCAAAATTGCGGCAGAACGAATCATAGTGACGATGCTAATGTTAATAAATGTAATTTTTAATTACAAGAAGCTTTACTGCAATGAAGACAAATCACGAAACGTTTAAGAAAATATGTTGTTAAATATATATTTGCTTATACTAATTCCACGAGCTCAACAAGTGGTTAAGCAGACTCTTAATGGTGTCGCCAGCCCTGTAGAAGAATACAATTTTGCCAGAATTCCCTCAACATAAATAGCGACATTTTCTTTAAAACGCACTTTGCACACTGATTCAACAGACTCAACGTGTTTTTTTTATAATTAAACACAATCTGGTTCAGTTCCATCGTCGGTGCCCTCACTATTAAAGCCGACTGGATCTTGCCTAATGTTTTTAGTTCTAATTTAGTTAAAGGATGCGCAAACCTATAATATGGCAGACCCGCTCTTCGGTCAACGACCCCGATAAGTCAGTCAATAGTGCTAAAGAATCGTCGCTTCACCGTGGATCAACAAGGTCCAACTATACGCCTTCCGAAATAAATTTTCAAGAGTGTATGCAGGACCTCGAGCTCAGAATTGGATGTGGCTCATAGCACCACAGCTGGCGGACGCCGAAGGCAACGAGTCATAACATACGCAACCACGACTAGTTGTATGCCAGTTGCAACGGATTTCAAAGCACGAGACTCTCTTGATTCTGTCTATAATTATCAGGATTGCCTTGACAGAATAAAATTTCGCAGCGTTTCCATGTCCCAGGGTTTTATAGTTTCCATTGTCGCTCTCAGTCGTACCATATGTAGCGTAACTGCCCTTAGTCCTTTGCGACTTGCGAACGTAGCCCTGTTATATGCATATATTATGTCGTAGTCCATTCGTTGTCCATACGTTTGTTGATCGCCATATGAAGCAGTGCAAACGTACTGACCAATTACTAAAAATAATTCGCATCGGTATGAGCTTCGTTAGCGTTGAGCAGGTCACTACACAAGATATTTTTTTTAGATGGGCATCACACTTAATAACTGGAGCAAAACCCCCTGAGTGAACGGACTACCGCTTTGTTAGAGTCACTTGTTGCTTATTAGTTGTGGGTGTGTACCATAGGAGCATCCTGATTTATTATGCCAATGCCAACCTGCTACGGGTTGACTAGAAGAACGGGCTGGTTCAGCTCTTCTCAGAGACTTCAGCTTTCCGAAGGGCCGGTCTTTCATGTTTTACTAAGGGGGTGTAAAAAACATATCCCCGTGGTTCTAGGCTTACTATTGAATAATTCCGTACTATTAAATAATGCACCGGCGTCTAATTCCATCTAAAAACTTAACCATGACCCACGCAGATATGGTACTATACGAATTTAATATTGCTCTCGCTCGTCTACGAAAAAACAAGGCTTTCGGGTCAAATCTTGTTAAGAAAAAACATCTACTGCAGGGACATTTTTGCGTGCTCATATGGTAGTCCGTTTAAACAGGTACCCCTCTGAGGACACTCCTAAAGCCAAGTGCTTCCAATGCCTTCCCAAGATAATTCCAAATCTTACCAATACATACAAATATTTAACTGCATCTTTTGAACAAACCGACAAGCGTTTAATTTTTTTACTGAACAGCTTCAGCATTTTATTGTCATTAACAGATCATTCTGGGGACTAAAACCCTTTTTACGGGGTCTTCGGAAGCCCTGTGGCTGACGGAAGAGACCGTTTCACAGCCGCAGTGTAGCCGCGCCGAGTATTGATCGATATGTTCTGCTCGAGCTTTTTTTTGTTAATAATTTTGGGGTGTAGCCTAACTAAAACCCCCTCCTTCTTGCTCAGAGCAATGAGATTTGCACTATAAAAAATCGGAAGTATAGCAAGCGTCCGTTGACAGCTAGGGTGGCAAATCGTGCAAGGGCCTACAGGAAAGGATTGCTGTCGTCCTCGCCAATGGGATCTTTCAAATAGCGAGGTCGTAGGCCGTCGGAAGAACTGTTCAGGAGTCTCCTGACGGCGTTACGGAATTCGGTCGGCGTAACGATTTCCAATACTGATGGAGTCGGCGTTGGTGCCGGCGGAAACGATGAATTCGACAAGCGTTGGGGTTGTTTCTCCAGCAAACTGCGGCAAATTTGTAAATCGAGAGGCGAGCGTATCGGTTTGAAGCAGCCTTCTGGCGGCTGCACCAAACCGAAACGTCGCCGTGAGTGAGCTCTGCCTGCGCGCTTATTGCTCTGCGACAATCAGAATCTCCAGCTGGGGGAGGGGGCGCTGTCCGTGTCTTCTAGTCGTATGAGGATTATCCGATATGGATGCACTCTTCTAAAATCGAAGCAGGTAATTGAGTGTTTGTCTTCTCTTCTTTTTTGGGCCGATATGCTAAACTCCGTCGTCGAAAAAGTAATGAGTCTTTTCTAACGTTTCCGGTTCCCGGAATGGCTAATACAGGTTATACTTTTTGCTAGCTCAACAGAGACATTGTTCCGTGAGCTGCGTGGGACGCAGGCAACATCTTGACGCCCGCCTTTATTTTGGCCACCTTCAGCACAAGATGATCGAAGTCTAAACTAATAGGCGCACGCTATCAAGATTATTAGTGTGCTAAATGTGGGTTTGCTGAGCCGGAGACAACGGATATCAGCTCGGTTATTTAACGTGTTAGGTTCAGTGAAGAGGGTGACTGCCTATTTCTAGACAAACCATTGTTGTTTAGTGTCTTTTTCTTGGTACCATGCTGTGACTGCGCGGCCACTGGGAAAATCGCTGCTTTTATCGCCTCTTTAATCCTGAACCTTGTGAGTCTTTAGGCCAAGGCACGCCTCCACTGGGATATTGCAGCCTGAATAGGTTAAAATAACATTGTCGGTTGGCATGATAATGCTCGTTCTAGCATCCTTAAAGCGTACCCTGACGGCCTTCGTTATCCCGTAGGGCCTCAACGCGCTAAAGATTGCCGCACTTTTCAGCGATGGACTCCGCAAATTTTTCCTTTTATTGACGAAAGGGAGCCGCTTAACCTTGATGAGACTGGCGCTCCGGCCAGGGACTGTAAACTAAACAGGACAGCCTTGGCAGGAGGAGTAGGAAGGCCTACGGCAGAGTGGCACAGGCGTTAGTCTCCTCGCCCTGATTCAAAACATTAAAAGCTGGCTCAACCAATCGGGGAACTTACAGTCTCTAACATTCAAGATTTCACAGGCCCCGGGGACTTCTACTTTTACCTGTTGAGGATCAAGACGGCTCTCAGCCCTACGTGTGTCTATTTGTTGCACTGCAGAGACTCAGGGAATTCCGTAGGAAAGATGCCGGAGGAACTAGGGGTTGACAAAAGGGATCCGAGAAAGCACCAGAAAGAGACAGGGGGAAGTAGGAAAGCAAAAGGGAGGAAAGGAGGAAATGACAACAGCTGGGGAAGTGCTCAACGGTTTTTCGTGACCCTAAAGGTGATTGGACGATCGTGGGGGAGGGTCTTAAATCCGCCTAGAATGTTAAAGATTATCTAAATTAACTAGTGGATGGTAAAAAAAGATCGTCGAGGCAAGAAAGGCCTGTATTAGGCTTCAAAGTATCTACAAGAGGACGCGGACATGGCTGACGTGTGTCGGATGAGACGGACCTGAGACAAGCCGACATAGAACGAACCAAGAACAAGGCCGTCCCAATAAGACTGCGAGGACTTATCGTTAAAAGGAAGGCGCGAGCGTGGGGAGAATTGGTAGATCCGGTGGGTAGTGAAATATGGGGCCCGTCATACCAGATTGTAAGATTGTCATGGCCAGGCTCCAAAAAGCTTCCTTAAAGCTCTCGCCAGACGTGCTGCCGGAGACAATCTCTGCTCTATTTCCGGCATAGCAATGAAGGGGCAGTGAGGAATTTCTGGTTGCCCTAAAGGATATTCCGAAGGTATCACTAGAAGAGATCAGATGGAAAAACGGCTGGCGTCCGGAAAGAGCCCTGGACCCAATGGCGTACTTACTGAAGTGGCCAAACTATTTGTCAAGCAATGGCTGAGGTCCTTCCAGACTTTCACCAACGGACTGCTTTAGGATAGGAAGCTTTCTAGCCTAAGAAAGAAGGCAAGCTTTGTACTTTCGCAGTTACGTCCTCAAGCACACCTTCAGGGCGGTGTATATTTAGCATATGTCCCCTATCTGGATCCATGCAAATATGCAAAACGATAAGCGAAGACTTAGCTGAATTAAGGAGAATTAGCAGGAATGTCTCTCCCAGGGTTTCGGAGAAATACCAAGTATTACAGAAAGGAATCCGGGTTTAGTGGGTTTGTGAGCCTCAGACTAGTCACATAGGCTGCTAGTGGCCGTTATGATTTTGTGTGGCCGCTTTCCCGTATTGGCATGATTTTGGAAATTGCAAAAAAGAGCTTCGACAGTTCGAGCATTTTTCGTTCGAAAATAAATGATTTTTTTTTTCGCTTTCCCGCTACGCCCAGATGGATTATTGAGTTTAAAAGAGGTTGCGCGAGCCCCAAGGATAAACTACGTTTACGACGTTCAAAAAAGGTTACTACGAGAAAGAACGAATATTATTGTCGCAGATGGACAAGTGAACATGGACAGGTAAGTATCAACTCAAACGGGCAAAATTGGATGGACTCTTGTTTTTTGGATTTTGTTAGATATAAAGCAAATTTTTTATGTGTAGTTTTTTTATTTACTTTAAATGCACCCTGTTTGGGTATGTTAATACATTTTTACCATGTTTGTTATCTGCACTTTTAAATATGCGATTCCGTTGTTTCATCATCAGGTACCTATAGGTTAATATTTGTTTGCATAAAATATTAGTGTCATCCAGCCTTTTCTATTGTTCATCTGTGCGGAGCCCATGCTTGTGCAAATACATACATGTGATTGAGGGTGCTTACAAACGATATCTGAAAAGGCTCAGTAGGAATAGAATATCAAGAGAAATGCCGTGAACCTTCCTTCGCTGTCAACTTTATTTACGAACAACGACACAACTCAAAATCTACTGACTGCTTCTTTAATATGCAAATAAGCAACTGCAGAAACTAATAAATGTTTATGCCTAAATATATCGGAAAACCCGAACATTGTTATTTTTGCCTTATGTGTAGCTAAGAATCGGACGATAAAACGGTCTCACAGACGATGTTTTTTAGTATACATAAAAGGGGCTGTTAGCCTGCCGCGTTCATCATAAAGCCGACTGAAATGGCATGAAGTAGCCGTTATGTGTATGTAAGGTACATTATGCAGGACGTATTTTGCCAAGTGGTCGATGAATGGCGCAAAAATGCACACCAAGTGGTGTGCTTATTAGAAGGGCTCTCTGTAGTGTCCGTCCACCACCCCCATGAGTGGCCGACCATTATTACGAGTTTGCCATTCTCTCGCTCAAACGACACACGTCCTCTGTCTGGCCCGCACCAATGACTACTGATTCATTTATTTATTTATAATTTTTTTTCTACAGGTGAAAAATGCTTTACGCACACCCTCCGATGTTAATGGAGGGTAGTGTGGGACTAAACGCCGGGGAAGAGTATAATACTCGATCCAGTCCGCGCGTTCTACCCACTAAAAACCACCTCTCCCACCCTCTTCTGGTTTGGAATTGTAAACCATTACCTCGAGACCAGAAGAGGGGAGTCCTACGCTGCGACCCTCTCCTTAGTCTACGAGTATGTCCCGAGCAGGGAGTGGGTCCTGCTCGGGAGTGGACACTAGAAGTCTAGTGTTGAATCGCGATCTGCGGCGATCTTCCTGGCGAAATTTTTCGCGCATAAGCCCGTCTAAGTATTGGATCCCAGCGTGCCAGTCCGTTGTCGACTTGAGCATGTTGGCCACGATGGTAGTAGTCGGGCTACCTTTGTGGACATAGGAGGAGCTCGTGCGGTAGGCCGCAAGGGCCTCGCAGTCCTCTACGGTGTGCGCCGCGTCGTTGGGTGCGCCTGTGGTGCAGAGGACGCAGATATCTGTATTCGCCTTGCCTATCCGGAAAAGGTACGACTGGAATTGTCCATGCCCTGTGAGCACTTGCACGGAGTGATATGTAAGTGTTCCCTTGAGCTTATACCAGGTTATGAGGTCTGTGATTAGGCTTCTTGTCCAGGCCCCTCTGGTATCCCCAGCTGGTGGGTTGGACCACGTGCCCGCCCATGTGACCAGGGAGTGCTCCCGTGCTTGGGTCCATGAAGTGTCGCCGTCCTTCTTACGCTTGCTTCTTTCTTCAGCAAGTATGTCCCAGGGGATCTGGCAGGCGAGCGCCAACAGGACGTCCCTCGAGACAATCCGGTAGGCCCGCGTGACCCGGATGGCCATCGCTCTTTGGGAGCTTCGTATCATGCGCCGTGCCTTTGCGGTCCGCAGCGCCATACCAGCCCATATGGGCGCGGCATACAGAGCGATGGCCTATGCCACGGCCGCTAGGAGCAGCCGCTAGGCGTGCGTTGTGCCCCCCTCGCGAAGAAGGATGCGTGCAAGGTTGGTGGAGACTTTCGTGACCTTCTGGATGATGCTCTGGATGTGTGGCATGCCGGTGAGGCCTGTGTCCAGCGTTACGCCTAGGTACCTTGCCTCCCGTTTGATAGTCAGGCGGTGTCCTGCAAGTTCTAACGATGCTTGCCTAGTACGACGGCGGCCGGTTAAGTAGATAACCTTGGTCTTCTGGGGGGCCAGCTCCAGGTAATTGTCGACCATCCACTTATCTATTCTGAAAAGAGCCGTGTTCGCTCGCGCCTCAAGCACCGCCTCCGTTTTCGCGGTGACCACCAGCGCCAGATCGTCGGCGTAGGCGATTATGTCCACCCCGTCAGGCAGGTCGTCTAACCGCAAGACTCCGTCGTATGCTATATTATCGTCGTATGCCAGAGGATCGGCCCGAGCACTGGGCCCTGCGGGACGCCCGCCGTGACAGGGTGGACCTCACCGTTGGCCGAAAGTGAACGCGCGTCAAAATACGAGGAAATAATCTATGTAGGGGGATATGCCTCTCTGTTCAAGGGTGTCCATTATTACTCGCCAATTCGCTGTATTAAACGCGTTTTGCACGTCAAGCAGGATAAGTAAAACGTAATTGCGCGTCCTAAGTGTCCGTTGTTGTTCTGTGTAGGCTACCTGGAGCACTCGTTCGACGGCATCGAGGGATGATCGGCTCTTGCGAAAGCCGTATTGGTTGTTTGACAGAGCGGCTTTCTCCTCGATCTCTTTGTTCAGGCGTCTGACCAGCACATTCTCAAAGAGTTTGCTGATTGTGTTGAGTAGGCATATGGGGCGGTGGGTCGAAGATGATCCCGCTGCTGCGTTCGGTTTCGGTATAAGAGTCAAGTGAGCGCGCTTCCACTGGGATGGAAAACGACCGTCCTGAAAAGCGTGTCGCAGACGCAACCGCTTGGTGCGGTACAGCTATTGTAGTTGATCAGCAGGGTTGACCGCGTTAGCTAGCTGGCGGTTATCGTGTCCCCGTTGACGGCGTTTCGCCAACCACGACCGCGCCCGAGTCATGATGCGGTTTGTGCGCACGCAGGCTGCGCGGGCGGTCCCGATTTCTGGGCCCCACCAGTGTTTAGCGGAGGTCCGGCAGACGCGGGTAATGTCTATTTTGCGGCGTTATCTGACAGGTGATGTAGCGGTGGTCGCTGAGACGCCTCCTGTACCACCCAGTCCTGAATGTTGGCTATCGCAGCCGAGTCCGCTAGCGTCAGATCAAGGAAAGATATCTGGCCGCGACGCGCAAACGTCGGCACGTCGCTGTTATTGGCAAGTGCCAAGCCCCGGCCCGACAGCCAGTCCAGTAGGATCTGTCCTCGGTCCGTGTTGCGGCGACTGCCCCACGCGACGTGTGGTGCGTTGAAGTCGCCTGCGACTATCAATGAACGGCCAGGGTAGCGATGAGTGTCAATCGATGCGCTAATGTCGTCTAAAAACTTGTTAAAATCTTCTACCGTCTTGTTTGGGGAGAAGTAGCAACTGTATATTACACAGTTAAGATCTGGCAGATAAGCCCATGAGAATCCGTTCCCATGGCCGTGGCCCGTGATGGACAGTGCGGCCTCCTGTCCAGTCCACCAGATAGCAGCGTCGCAGGAATTGTCTGTCCATGCGTTGGTTAGATTCCTCGAGAGAGCGACATTTGGCTCTGAAATAATGCAGAGGGCGATTCGATGTTGTACAACGTACGACTCCAGCAGGTCATGCGCGGCTCTGCAGCGGTTAAGATTTATTTGCAGAATCTTGGTCATTTTTGTCATGAGAAGACACTGCGCCTACATGGTGCCAGTCGGCGGCGCCGTCATCCGCCGGCTGGGTGACGGTCTTACGACGAGAGCGTCGCTCGCTCAGCGGGGCTGGCGTAGGTACTGTTTCTGTGGATTGTGCGGCCTCTGCCGGTGCTGGTAGTCCGTCGGCTGGAGCTGCGTGTTTTGGCCGGTCTTTATCCGCTCGCCCTCGCAACTCCAGTAGATTTGTCCTGTATGCTGGGCATGCCATACTGTCCGCTCGATGACCCGGGACCTCGCACACTATGCAGTGGGACGTGCAAGCCGCGACGGCATGTTCCGGTGATCCGCATCGGCGGCAGAGGCGTGTAGTCATCTTCTGAGCCTTGCAGAAAGCGGCAGTGTGGCCCGGTCTCTGGCAGTTAAAGCATATTGGGAGGCGCGCCCAGACCTCAGGCTTGCACGCGCTGCCCGCAATCATGACGCTTTGCTGCGACTGGAGCCATTTGGCCTGAGGAGTAGGAACTCTGACTACCGAGTACCAGCGTGTGCCTGCGCGTCCCTGACGCGGCTCGCTTGCCGCGATTGGGACTCCCTCGGGGACAGCAAGAAGCCGTTGCAGCTCCGTTTCGTTACAGAGGGGGTTGATGCCCCAGAGAGCCACTTCTCGCAAGGGCCCACCTGTCCGGCTGTCTGCCTGGTGTGCGGTGGCAGTGCTTATGTCTTGAGCCAGCTATGCCCCAAGACCCGGCACAGTCTCTCGAAGACGTATTATCACGTCACCGTCACTGTTTTTGACCAGACCGCTGACTGCTGACTCTAGTTGTTTGTTGTCGGCCAAATGTGCCCTGAGAGTCTGCACGGTTTCGGCAAATGTTCGTCCTTCTCCAACCCTGACTCTGACCGATGTCTGCCCGGTCAGGGCAGGGGGGGGAGAGGAGAGGACCGCCTGCGACCTAGTTGGTGGAGCCATGGTGGGTTCCTTGTGCCATATTTCGAGAACTCCGCCATGGACGGACTGGGTGACGATTGCTGCCAGAATTCTGTGCATGCGCTGCTCTCTCCACTGCCGGGCCACGTACAGAAGTGGAGCTTTCTGTGTTGCCGCACCGGGGGCTGCAGCATGCGGTCGACGACGGAGCGAAGTACGGATATTGTGGTCTCGTCGTATTTTTTTTCGGGTCCCACGATCCCCACCACCAAGTACTGATCTTCGCCGCCCGCGTTGGAGTCCCCGTTAAGGAACTCCCACGCTTGGGTAGTGCGCAGCACGGCTGCAGTGCCGGGAGGCTGCGTGAGCTGATTCATTTATTCTAATGCTTCCTTATATACTCACAGATTGCCGGCGCATTTAGTGATTTCCCGGGTTTTCGTTAATAGGGTCACGGCATCTTTTATTTGGCGCCCTGAATTTAGCTTGCTTCGCCGTTGCCGCCAACCGACGCTGTCTATGCCAGCGCTGCTTAACGGACACTATCCTACACTCTCGTTCCTATCAACTGATTTAAGCGCATACCTAATCAGCCTCAAGGATTCCTCCGAATACCTATCCGTGATTGGTTTACCGAAGCGCTTCACTTAGACTCTGAACAAGGCATGCATTGTCAAACATATTCTCAGTGAAGATGCTTCGATGGGCTCAAGGACTAGGCAGGCACTACATAAAAAGAGTCCCTCTTTTGAACTCAACATAGATGTACTCTCTCTGAAATTCAATATTGAAGTTATGCTTAAGAGTTAAAATTAGCACCGTTTTGAGTATCATATGTCACGGCAATATTTTTCTGCCTCTAAAGACAAGAGGAATCGTTAGGAGTACCGTGTAGTTCGTATATCTTTGGGCATATGCATCGACATTAACAATAACTGACATTGAATGTACCTCTTGAGAGCAATCTACCTAAAAGCTGACCATCGGTCTATTCGCACGCTAGTTTTTAGTAAAGATGTAGTGCGTTTAAACGTTAGCGCTCTTTATAAACGAGTAACCCCTGTCCTCGGATTATGACTGTTCCTGATGTTCACATGAAATATATCGATGATGGAGGAGCACCTCTGAAATTTGAAGACCGAGTTACTTCTATACTACAATTTTGCTAATTATTTTATTAGATTACTATGCAATAATTATATGATGTCAGTATTTGCCAAAGGCTTTTCGTACTTATAAAAAATGTTGGTCCAGCCAAGCATTGTGATCGCCTGCTATAATAAAAGGTTTGTGGTTAAAGAGAATAAAAGACGCCGTGCAGATGTACTAGGATTAGCCTCCAGAAGTCATCAAGTGCCAAAGGAGGACTTATATATAATGCGCCGCCTGTACCAGGCGCGCTCTGAAATAGGTTAAAGTTGGTAAAGGCGTCTTCGGTGTAGGAATTGAGTTGTGTTACGTTGCCCACGAAGGCCAACTTAGACTTCTATAGATTTTAGACGAATAACCGTTGAATGTTACGTAATAGCACGGGTGAAACATTCGTTGTAGAGTAATAAGTTTTCAGATCTTACCTGACTGTCCAAGGTAAAAATTCAGTTTCACAGAGTTCAAAAGACAGAAAACGATCTCCTATAAAGTTTTCTAGGCACAGAGGCATTGTATCAGCCACAAATATGGCCTTGGTGGTAGGAAATATGAGTTCTAAGTACGCGTTCGAAAAAATGGCCGCTTGGTTGGCCGGCGCAAAGTCCTTATTTTTAATAAGGACATTTTTGTGAGCCTACCTTACTAATGTTTTTATTGGTATAACCGGCTCGAGATTTTTAGTTGAATTTCCTTTAAATTCACTACCTGAGATAACTTAGGCGCATATCTACTTCGACAGAATTAAGTATTACGATGCAATCAACGGTACTTCGGGCTTTGCTCTTGTACGTGAAAAATGTCGTTGCCCAATTTCTTATCACAGTGCAACGGTCCACTCAAAACAACAATTTAGCTCATCAGACACCCTATTATACATAGGGTGCAAACTTTATGACATTGTGTTGCCACTTTCAAGACCCTCATAATTATTAAATCAGTAACCGTTGGTTTGCTCTGCAATATCACGGGTGAAACGTGTCTTGTGGCGTTAGGAGTCTTTCGCATTTTGCTTCACTGTCCAAGGTAAAATCCCGACTATAAAACTCCTGTTCCACAAAGTCCAAACGAGAACGAAAACCTTATACCTCTCTTATAGAAACTTCTGGCACGGCGACAGCATTTTGCTAAATAAAATGCAGCTGTAGCACGTTTCTGGAAGTTACATAGTAAATAATCTTAATTAGGTTTTAGCATTTTAGTAGATTTATACACACTAAACATGGATTAGATACTGTAGTACAACGGTGTAATTCAGTAATATTTATATTATTGCAAAACAATTTCCCTTCTCTTCAGTTCGCAAAAAATTTGCTGTTACACGCGAAAAATATTGATGGCAAACTTACTATTTGAAGGCGATCATTATTTTGGTCCGGGAAGGTTCGCGAATGCATGATGCACATGCGCCACTAGCATCCTGCGTGACTTGTGTGTGACTCACATGCCCACTGAACCCGGATTCCAATCCCCCCCCCCCCTTCCCCCCAGTCTCGGCACTCTTTGGCATTTCTTTGAAGCCGTGAAAGAGGCGTCTCTGCCGTTCTCCTCTGCTCAGGTTTACCCTCTCTGTCATCTCGCATGTCTCCCTGCGGTTGTATAGGGGGTTACTGCCATTTTGTAAACCGTCCTGTGAGGGTGTGTCGTTACCATGAAGACCCGGCTGCTCCCCCTCTTCCTCGGCTCCTCATCTCTATCACTTCCCCGAGAGACCCGCTCAAGTCTTTCCCTCCCGGCTGTTTCCGTGGCTGTCTTGAGTGTCAAAACGGCGTCGAACAAGCTCGTCGCCTCCCTCCGTGCCTCCGCCGGATCTATCATGTGGGCGACAACCTGTCCTTGATGGGCCGGCCTCTCACAGCGGCTGGTCCTGCTTCCCGCGCTTTTCTTAGTCCATCACACCGCAGAACAGCTCCACGGTGTCCGCCTCTCAGAGTCAGTACCTAAGTTGTCCAATAGGAACGTTCCCCGTGTCGGCGGTCGTACCACAACCTGAGATACAGTATTACTCTTGGTCCAGCTCTCTGTGAACACACCGGTTCTTATCTGCGTGTGCGCTGCGATCAATAGTTAACGGTTCCGCAAAGCTTCTATTATTTATAAAATATTTTTTTCTGTATGTATAGCAGACGCGAAACGCCTATCAAAAATTGGATAGCATGATAATAAATTAATGTAAGGTTTGAAGAGCCTGATTTGAAGAGCGGCAAAGTTTGCACATATATATATATATATATATATATATATATATATATATATATATATACATGCATACATATAGTGCGCTAGTCTGTAAGTTCATGACATGTCGAACGGGAATGGCTATATAAGGCATAACCTTTAAAAGTGGTTATACTTGTAGACCGGCGTACGTCTTTGATGTCTCATACGGCGAAGTGTGTTCAAATGTACAGTTTGTTTATAACTACCGTCATTCAATGGTATGACCAAATAGAGTTAAAGCCATTAAATGTTTTCTGTCTTGTTAAGATGACTAACAAAAAAATGCGATTGCACACACGGACACCGCGGCAGAGGGAGCTCTCTACAAGCGTGGGCCGATAGTGCGGGACTTTAATCAGCTGTAAACCAGCTATGCCCCTTTCCTCTCCGTCTGACTGGGAAGTGTTCGACGTGCGAAGTGCGACGTCTCACTTCTTCTGCCCGAGGTCGATCGTGCGCTCACGTTCCTCGACTTTTTTGACATATAAACTGAAACGGCGCGTTTTCATTTTCCTAGAACTAAAGTACCTTCCCTAGTAAACGCCTATCAAAAATTGGATAGCATGATAATAAATTAATGTAAGGCCTGATTTGAAGAGTGGCAAAGTCTGCACATATATATATATATATATATATATATATATATATATATATATATATATATTTATATATTTATATATATATATTTATATATATACATACATGCATACATATAGTGCGCTAGTCTGTAAGTTCATGACATGTCGAATGGGAATGGCTATAGGAAATGGCAACGAATAGCGGCAACGTCGCCAGTAAGTACATTAATCTTATCAGGCTAGTGCGGTGGGCGTTCAATGCTCTCTTTAGGAAACTGGCTTAGGAAAAAACTATCCAACGCCTTTAAGTTCGGTCTCGAAAGATAAGGCCAGATCACCTGGACACCGTAGGATGCGGTAGCCGTAGGGTGCGATTTTCGGGCTAAACAAGCTAACAGAAACCTCCATCGATAGCCTGTATGTGCCCTTGACACTGTATAAGGATTACATACTTTTTCGAACTATCCTTAACATGCCTGGAGAAAATTGTGCCACACGATGAAAACGCGACTCCCAATGAGCTTAATTTCGATTATTTCTAAATCCAATCGGAGCTCATTGCTTTTGGCCAGTTTCCTCCCCATCGAAATTATATTGCTTTAGTCTTGCTCGCATTAATATCTAGTTTGTTTCGGTTACCATAGCGCTGTAGAGCTACAAGCGACTGCTGCAAGTGAACTCGACTTCGGGAACACAGTACTAAATCATCGGCATACATAAGCGTTTCCACTTACGAATGTCCACTATGCACTTTCGTTGGGAGATCGCTCACCAACAATGAAACCCGGGAACTCAGACTATCACCCTGAGCTACACCGGTCGCCTAAGTGATCGGCACGTGCTCAGCAACCCCCATCGGCTATTATTACCAGTCCCTTTGCATGCTCAGTGGACTCGGTAGCTTTCTGGCCTCTCGTAGGCGATTGCAATGTTAAGGATGGTGGCCTCAAGCTGGTCGTCATAGAGTTCGATGAGATGGTGATAACTTTGATTTTTTGCCTAGCTTTATGGAAGGTGGAAATACCCGTGTTAAAAACAGCCAGGTCCATGGTCGCCAACCATTCGAGTACTATGATAGCGATGGATCCCCACGCGCTAGCCAAAACATTAAAGTTTCCGCTTATAATTAAAATTATGTAATTTTGGTTGAATAATACGATTAGGTAATATACAAGCTTTATAAGATCTTTAAACGGGACGTTGGGGCTGCGGTAGCATGAGTAAAAACGCCTAACGTTCGCCACGTCAATCCAGGTAAAACTATAGTCGTCGCCGTGTCTCGAGTCGAAGCGGCAGCGGCGGTCAAATTAGATGCTTGTTGATTTGTCGGCATCTGCAAGTCGATCCGGGCAGCGCTCCTCTGCCTACAAGACATTCTCGGCTCAGTGGGCTCACTGACCACCAGCACGTCTCTCCCGGACCTGCTGCTGATTTTCTCAAGCGTTTCGTGAGCAGCTCCATCTCGATTGCAGTTCAGCTGTAGAACTTCAGAATATTTGACCGTTTTTAGTGAATGAAAAACTGCGTGCTGGAGGTCTTAGAGGCCCGGGATTCTGCAAGATGTAATCGTTATGTCTTCCTGTGGCTTCTCTGGGTTAACAGGGTGAACCCTTTACCACCCACCGCGACACTAGGGAGGTTCCCGGGTGAGGATCAAACCATTGCGGAGCAAGGCGTTGACCTCGGACGGAAAGCGCAGACGCCGGTCAGGTGTTAACCCTGCTGCTGCGGCGACAATGTGCTTCCTGCTGTTTTTTAAAGTTCGAGCATGCGACAATACTGACTGAATGCGCCTCTTCGTCGCAGTATGATTTCATGCTAGCTCTTCTTTCTTGTACTGCCTACCCGACAATTAGCCTCACATCTTCGCTAGACAGTTGCTAAACGCGGTTGACCCTGACGTAGTGTAAGTTGGCGCCCACTTTAGTGGCCAGCTTCCGGATTATGTCCACGTAGCTCTTGCCTTCTTTTCTAAAGGAATGTAGATGTGGAGCTAGGCCCGCTTCTTTTCACGGTATCTAGGGCCTATTTAGTTGTGGTGGTGACGGCTAAGTGTAGGCCTTAAGCCCGCGCTATGCACTCGAGAAGTTTTCCAACTCCCCTCTGCTCTCCTTAGCTAGTCATGTGACAGGAAACAGGTTCAATAAGCCCGCGAGATCCTTGACCTTTGTTAATGCTTGGTCCAGGAGGTTTTAGTCCTGGATTGGCGTTGCATCCTTGGAGAGTTGCGTTAGTCGGGTGGTAGGCTCACCATCGTCCCTCGTGTCGCTTATACAACGGGACAGGACCATACCTGTGTCCGGTTCCCCTCCCCCGGCAATGCACTGAAATAAGCAGGCCATGCTTTGCCATACCACTTTGTCTGATGGATCGCCCTCCCTAGCCTCCAAGATCCGAAGAGGGCTCTCTTTCAGGATGCTGGCTCCAAAGTGTGTCACCCTCGTGCATACGATTGATGGCCAGGTTTTGACGAGGAGGTATTTAAGGTCCTCCGTGTTACAAGCATCCATAAAAGCGGTTGTTTTCTCGGCCTGTTAATCCAGTGCACACTCCACGGGTAAGCATTGACGCCCGGGGTCAGTAGCCTCTACAGCGGTCCGGGTGCCGGCATCCTTTCTTTACGTCCTGGCCTCCTTCACAGCGACCCGGAGGTCCTCTGCCAGGCTCTTAACCACGTCGTTCAGGTTTTTTCTGTTGGCCAAGTGGTCAAGCATCCTGTCCACTAGCCTTTAGTCATCTATACCTAATTGAATGAGCAATTTTAATGTTTAATCTTATTATTATTATTATTACAATTATCTTATTTTCACTACAACTCAAAATGTTTTTCCAAAAAGCTATCTTCTTCACGCTTCCGACGAGAAGAATAATGCAACGATTTTCGGTCCAGCACTGTGCATTCCACTTCATGGTACTTGGCACACCTCTGCAGGCAGAGCCGGCAGGTGCACAACTCGTACTCCACGTGAATAGCTGCTCTTCAACATACAAATTAGTGATAACCATGCACAATGTATCTGGTGTATTAAAATTTTAAATATAAAACTTGAAATAAACAACAAAAAACAAACTAAAAACCAAAAAAAAAAACACGTGCTGCGTTTCGAACCCAGTCTGATCTTCCCTTGGCAGGTTTTACAGTCGGCGGCCCTGCTGCGAGTAGGGAAAGGGTAAAGTCCCACTTTTCATCTTGAACAGTGTGGAACTCGACCTCAGCGGATGGATGTTAGCTGGCTGAGACCCATACCTACTAAATGCACCTTCCCACTAAACTTCACTCTCTGATGGCCCAGACCTCCATATAACAATACTATGGGCTATCAGGAGAAGAGACGAGTGCCACTTGGATCATTTGGCCGGGGTCACTCCGTTTTCAAAGTTTCTCCAACGTTCAACGTGTCTTGTACTAACACCTGCAAAGCATCATTCTCTTGATCTTTTAGAACAGTAGGCGGCAAATCTTGATCTCCTGGGTCTTCCTCCTCTCTCCTTCAGGACCACCTCCGTAGCCACAGATACTGCTAGCTTTCACCCAGAAGTCGTGCCGCATATGTAGTCTACGAACTCCTCAAGGGATTTTCTGGGGGGATCTGGAATATTTGCTCCTCTTCCATCTCCCTTATTGATCTATTTGTTCCTGGGTTTTGCAATTGCTGTAGCTTTAGCCTATTCCAGTATCTGGCACTTTTGAAGAGTGTGGGTGGAGTCATCCTCCATTCCCAGGATCGAGCCCTGCAGAACCCCTGCTGACATTGATATTTCCATTTCATCGTCAAATACACTTTGGTCCTCCAGGTATCCTGAGATGACCTGGATAATGTGGATCCTTTTCCTCACTAGCGTGTCCAGTATTTCCCTCCACGGGAGACCGTTAAAGCCATTTCTGACAGTTTTCTGGTGTATATGTAAAAGCACACAAGATACAGCCTTGGCCGTAACTCGATAGACAGCAGTGAGCACTGACCGTTTTTTCCTGAATCCATATTGGGAGTCCGAAATGACTACGTTTTTATCCGCAAAGGACCTGAGCCCTTCTCTAATGGTTCTCTTGTATCTTCTCGCCAGGGTATTTAGTCCGCAGATGGATCTGAACCCTCCGTTGTCTTTGGGAATAAGGACAATTTGAGCTTGTTTCCAGTTTGCAGGTATTGTTTCCCTTCTGACCGCGGTAGTGAACACCTGTGCAACCAGATCTGGATACTCGTTACATACTATTTTAACTGCTAAGGGCGGGATGCCATCTGGCCTTGAAGGCTTTCTTAGTTTAAGTTTCACCGCAGCCTTGAGTACCTCTGCTACTCTTATTGCTGGGGGTTCTTCCCCTTCTCCTTTAGGCCCCACTGGCCTGCCATAGGGCTCCAAAGCGAGGCTGTCGAAGAAGGGTGTTCCGGAAAGAGCTTGTTCTGAGCCTGATTAATTTGCTCTATTGTGAGCACAGTCCTAGGCTTTCGTGCGTTAGCCTCTCTTACCATATTGCAAAGCTTTCCCAAAGAATCGTTTTCAAATTTATTGAGAAGGTTGCGTCAGCAATTTATCTTGCTCTCAATAATGTATTGCTTCACTTGTTTACTCACAGATGTGGCTCTCAATGCTCAAGCTTTATCCTCTAGGCTTTTGCGTGGCTTTTTTAGTTCACGCATTGCTCTGTTGTAGTCATATGTGTACGTTCGCCCGCTTTGGGTGTATGGGGTGGCTTCGAGGCTCGAGCGCATGCCGTTATCAGAAGTCCTTGGTGCTCCTCTAGAATAGTCCCGATTCCGTGATTGCATTGCTGATTTCTGTTTTAATGGATTCCTCATCAGAGATCTTGTAGTGAGCTTTATTCTTTGCGAGTGGCCTGGATATCCGCGCCTGTACCGTAAACTCTATGCAGTAGTGATCACTGAGGTTGTTTCTTCAATGAGGACTTTTCAACCCGTTATTTTACAAGCCAGCGTGTCATCGCAAAGCGTTAGGTCAATATAAGAGTATTGGCCTACCTTGTAAAAGGTAGGCTCCTTGCCTTTGTTCTGTACGTATATGTCATGATTAGCTGCCCATTAGAGTAAGATTCTTTCTCTTGTATTAGTTTTCTTTGATCCCCATGTGTCACTTGCTGCATTAAAGTCGTTCGTAAGTAGGGCTCCCAATCCGTCACCGGTGTCGCGTTCTGAGTCTCGTTATTGGTAGGTAGCCGGGATTAATTATGGTAGCGCTAACCGTTAGATCCGGTCGGGAGGTTTCTGCCCAGAAATCGTCATCCAAATACCAGTCATTAAGAGGGGACTGCAGTAAATCCACCAACTCCTTGGTGCACAAACAAAACGTGGAGGACTCCGGGAATCACCCTACTGAAGACCTGTCTGCGATAGGACAGCGCTCTGGGGCATTACCAGGTGGCGTTTTGAAAAACCAGCTTGACCATCACCGTTGGCATTTTGCGCGATTGCAAAAATGCACGGGCAGAGTGACTACTTACTACCTTTGTACCCCCAGGGGTAGCGAATCCTAGCTGGTGTTGACCAAGTGTTGCTGAAATAGCTTCCCACACGGCAACCTGCTAGCTCTTCGCGTATCTCGTCGTCTGTAAATGCGACTTCGGTGCCTTGAATTCTCGCCTTGAATGAGGATAAAGCCGGGCAGGTCACCGGGACGGGTATCGACCCTATTGTAGAAAGTTGCGTAAGCTTTCTGCCTGCATCCTCTGAGTTGACCCATACGTATACAACGGCTTTACTGCTTGATATCTTGCAGTCAGGGCAATTGGAATAAAGTGCCTTACACAACTGCAGCAATGTGCCATCAGCGAACTCATTTAAAGCAGGATTCCCGTTTGTTTTTCTCTGGATGACTACTTTAAAGGCATTGAATAGACCGCTAGACGCATCCACTCTCAGTTTGTCCAACTGATGTTGCTCGCGAGATATAGTCTTCTGCTTAGACACCACCAGCGTAAATGGTTTGTTCGATTCATCGCAACCTGTAACCTTTTTGCTTACACCCTGCTGTTGCAGCTTCTTCTACAGTTTCCGACGCGTTGGCACTTCTACTGGGGTTGACTTGTGATACTTCAGTGGATGCTTCGAAGCGATTTGTGTCTCGTTGGCAATTATGCTCCTGAGCCTGGAGATATCCAAACTGCTAGGCGGCTCACTGCCGCTGAATTTCCCTGGCTTCAAATAAAGGGCCCGAGAAATCTAGTCAAAGTTATCCTGCACGCGGACAAATTGGTCATATATGATCCAAGCAAGTTTCAGGTACAGCAAGCCCTAGCTCGTCTTCACGTCGCTGTAAATGCTTTGGGTCTAACGGTAAACCAGAGAAAGACAGAAGCAATGTAATTCAGAAGGGACGGCAGAATCACGAGCACTGACACCTTGCGATACGCCAGTGTACCGCTTGCTTACGTAAATAGGATTTCATACCTGGGGCTACTTTTTTCTTACAACGGCCGCAGCTTCACCGCACACATCGCCGAGAGGTACAGGAAGGCAGTGACCGCCGTATGGCGCAATAAAATCGCCGCAGGGAACCGCCTTGAGACTTTTCGATCTCAAAATAGCCCCAATCGCGTCGTAAGGGATACGGGTCATTTGGGAGGACCTCACGGCGCAGAACCTCGAACAGCCTAACCGCGTTTACCCTCCTTTCTCAAGAGGGCTCTGGGATTACACATCTCGACTTGAAACCGCCTAGTACATCTCCTAGCAGATATACCGCTGTTCACTGGAGATCTGCGGCACCGCTTTAAACTGTCGGCGACAACGGCTTTCAAGAACAACCTCGAAAGCTGGGAGATAAAAACCGCGGATATCGATAAGGGAATTTTCGTGCGTAACGAATACGGAGGGGCGTACCGTCACAACCGTCATGTCGTAACCCGCTGTGCCGTACACGGCTTTCATCATAAACTGTGTATCGTGCGGGACTTCCACAAACCAAATGACCATTGCAGGTGCTCTAGATGCAAAGCACACTGTGGAAGATGCCACGCCGTCTCCTGTCCTCTGGTCCCTTCCCTAGGTAGCCTTACTGAGCCCATTTTAAAATATTTGCGATGAGCCCTTTTTTTCTATTTCCATATAGAAGAAAATTGGGCTGTTGCCATATACCCCGTGCTGTATATACATATATAACGGATGTCTTGTGGGCTCAACCTTCAACGCGACACGGCCATGCCCAATGGTGCAACTTTAGCCGCTATTCTATATATATACAGGGTGTTGCAGATTTTTTTAATAATAGAAATAGGGAATTGTAGAGCTCGTTAAAGCAAATTTTTTTCCAATGGAACATGGTCTCTGAGAAGTCTTGTTTCGGAGTGAGAGCGAAATTACTACAATTTGTGACACTAGTGTTTTTGCCCGACATAAAAGCATAAAATCTGCTCTTGCGAGACAACCAGTCCTCCTATACAGAAACTAAGCACACCTTCGTGTTCGTGATCAAATTCTGCTCCATCTAAAGAATATGCAAGGCCAGTCAGAAGACGCGACACGGTCGCTTAGAAGAGAATTCGCCAAAAATGAAGTTCTTTATTAACGTTCACGCCAAATACTTCAAAATCATAACCCTACGACCACTCGCGTGTTCAAAGCTAACACATTCAAAGCAAATGCGCATTTCATGACGATCATTTTGGTACCAATTATATGTCAATGCGAGCTGTGGTTGCGGACTAATTACGATTTTTCGGAGGGATGTCCAGATTAAGTGCATGAAAAATAACGCGCTGCGACTGTCGCGCGACACGTCGGCGGTAGTGAACGTCGCCACACAGTCATTTTTCATGCACTTAATTTGGCTAGCCCGCCGAAAAATCTTAATTGCTCCGCAACCACAGCTCGCACTGCCATAAGTTACGGTACCAAAATGATCGTCATGAAATGCGCATTTGCTGAATATGTTATGCTAAACGACCGTGTCGCATCTTCTAACCGGCCTTGTATATTCTTCCGAAGAAGCAGAATTTTCTCACGAACACGAAGGTGTGCTTAATTTCTGTATAGGAGACTAGTTGTCTCGCAACAGCACATTTTATGCTTCTATGTCGGGCAAAAACACTAGTGTCACAAATTGTAGTAATTTCGCTCTCACTCTGAAACAAGACTTCTCAGAGTCCATGTTCTATTGGAAAAAAATGCTTTAACGAGCTCTACAATTTGTATATTCTATTACAAAAAATTTCTGCAACACCCTGTATATATATATATATATATATATATATATATATATATATATATATATATATATATATATATATTGCGTTTATACTACCTGGCGAAGGTGAATAAATGTTTGAATTATTTTCCTGGCTTCTAGGATTTTATATACCTTAAGACAAAAAATAGTAATTAAGATACCACTCGTGGGAGTTGAACCGAGACTTCACAGCTGGCATTTGCAGACCCTACCACTAGGCTATAATAGCTCCACAAATCTTATCCACACTTAAGCAGTAGCGATCCCCGCCGCAGGTTGGTCACAATTGTATGGCTAGCGATGACATCGGCAGATCAAACACAGTGTCAAAGAGCCCTGAAGAAATCAGGGCCCTTTGGAGGGTAACTAGAATGCCTCCAGGTGTATGTTGTGCACTGTTAACACTCACTATAAAAAGTCCAGATGATGCAATTATCACTACAAAAATTACAATTAAGCCTCTCGCAATAGTTAATGTTACGAGAGCTAATACGAAACACGACCGAAGTCCACCGCATCAATAAATGAGAAGCTTGTGGTTGTATGGTTAGAACAGGAGAGACACCTGCCGTTTTTTAGCATTCTTTGGAAGATCTTAGAAAGCAGCTAGACACCACTGATAACACTTGCTGTAGGAAAAATGAGTGAAACATCGAATTAGCAGAGAGGAAAAACATGAAAACCCGACAGGGTAGCATCTTGCGCGCGAGAGATGGGTCAGTGCCGCCAGATACTATGGATACAGCATCGTCAGGATCAACGTGAAATGAGGACTGACCATTGAGCAGACCCTCAATAAAATCAGACACCACGTTAAGCCGGTTGAAAAGGCCGCGGTTGGTTGAGGCTCCGTATTAGGGCCTTTGCTGTGGTGTATGGCCTACAACAGGTCCTCAAAGTCAAAATTATTAAAGGCATTACTAGCAAAGTAAACGCTGACGACTTGCTTTAAGTAAAACAAGTGAAAACGCACGAGTTTCGCGCTAATGAGGCGCTCGACAGCAGTGTCCGTATGGACAGTTACCCAGAAAAAGCGGGAAACACCTTCTAAACCTGCAATCCTAATTGGGAGGAACCGATGCGGTCACCTGAACATTACGGCACATGTCAAAGAAGCGATAATGTAAAGCAGTCAAAGCAATCTTAGTCAGCAAGTTATCAAGTTGGATACCCACGATTTGCTTTGACGTGTTTCTGTTTGAACTAATACCTTAGAGAACCGACGAAACTTGATACAGTTGTTAAGAAGTCAAATACTTTTGGTGTTAAGAATGCGTCAAGCGTATATATAACCGTAGCGACTGAGGCTATCATAATCATTGCAGGCGTAGTACCATAGGATTACATGACTACGAGGAGAAGAAGTAGAGACAAACGCGGTCAAAGCAAGCAAAAATGGCAATCAGAGTGGACGATAACCACGAAGCCGGGCTGGTAGACTCGAAAAATGATTCTCGACCTACCATCTTAGTTTTGCCGTAAATATGGCAAGCTGACATACCACATTTACGCAGTCTCTGACGGGCCAGGTGAAAATTGAGGAATTCCTTTATAGAATTCGGAACGTTTCTCACCCGAAATGCGCCCTTTGCGACAGCGGAGGGGAGTCTGACGTAAGGCACAATTTGCTGCGTTGCTTAAGGTTTACCGAGAATAAAAAGACTTTGATGAGTAATTATGAGAGAAGATAGTGCTTGTAGTGCAGGACGGATGTGGTTCAATACTCAAGGGTCTGAAGCAAAACGCAAGTGGTTCTGGGCACTTTGAAAATACACGGGGAGGGTTAAGTTTTAAGTGGGCTGGTCATTTATAAAACGGTTAGTACCACACTATTCATTCTACATGTAACGCATAAATGCGTTGTTCGCCTTTTATTGAAAAATTAATTATTACGGCAAGTGCTTTATGCAGGTAGAATCGTGATAGGACCACCGTGATAACAAAACGCCTCACATTCTGAGGGAATGCAATAAAAAAGTCAGTAAAACTGATTTGCCATACTTCAGAATATAACAACAGCAGACGACCCTGACTAGAGTTGGACTTACTAACAAATAACTTTCTGCTATAATGCATGGTCTGCGACAATTTTTGTGCCAGTGGTTCTCCTCTTCCTCCGAGCCGCAATGACGCCCAATCACTCGCCGTAATCATTCGCGATAATCTGCGCAAATTCTCTGATAAATTGCTTCTAG
This sequence comes from Dermanyssus gallinae, assembly GCA_003439945.1. Classification (NCBI taxonomy): domain Eukaryota; kingdom Metazoa; phylum Arthropoda; class Arachnida; order Mesostigmata; family Dermanyssidae; genus Dermanyssus; species Dermanyssus gallinae. The sequence continues at coordinate 34,379 of QVRM01003150.1, read as the reverse complement.
CCGCGATCGTAGCCCCGGTCGCCACGAGAAACCGTCACGAATGACCGTGTCCGCCAGACCGTTCTTAAGTTAACTAAGGATGACGTGTCAGGCGCCGCCTGGCTGATCTGGTCGTCGGACCTCCGAGCTCTCAGCACGGACTACATGACAGATTTTTGCGACAAGCATCTCCCGATCCCACCAGACCTACACTGACCAGCACCTTCCGTCCTTTCACTTTACTCCACTAGGTCAAAGGAAGAAGCTATAGGTGCGTTGCGGTTATGAGTTTTACGGAGTTCCTTTAAGGGGGGGGGGGGGAAGGAAACACTGATCAATAAGGTTGATGCTTGTTCTTCCATCTTACGCGCAAGCCGATTGTAAAGATTGTATGTAATCGAACCAGTCATAGAAATCGCGAGGCGACAGACCCCCACTAACTTGACTTTGCCGCACTAATTGGGGTCGAGGCCGCTGTATGCGCCGTCTGAGCTTTTATCGATTCAGGCACGTTTTCTGGGGTCCTCGTAAAGTTCGATATCAAGAACGTCTTTAGCTCTGTAAGACAGAATCACCTGTTAAAGCGGTTGCGACACACTGCCCCTAGTTAACGCAACACGTCAACCAAGCGAATCGTAACGCTTCTTACATGGTTCTCCCAGATGTTCTCTTAGCTTCGCCCACTAGACTGTAACAGGGTGGTTCCTTGGCTCCCCTTTGTTTCGTCTGAGCATCATAGAGCTAGCTGACTCCTTAAGAACTACGCTAAACATTTAATACATGGATATATATGTGCTTGGTAGCGACGCAGAAATGGTTGGCAACGACGTTAAACGCGTCCTTGATTTTCGTGAGACTTTGGGTTTGAAGATGAATCGCGAGAAATTTAACCCCTTTGGCAATCGTGCACTGGCGCCCTACCTTCGCACTCTCCAGGCCGTATTGGCAAAGTTACCCTTGACAATGATTTGAACCTCGCCTCGCGAGTGCTCACCGCGCCCTCTGTTTACATCGTTCTGCGTTTATAGCTACCAGGGTCACTCACATTCTCCGCGGAGCGAATCTAACAGAGCGGTTGGACGACCTAAACCTTTTCGGGCTGACCCTCAGCCAACACTCAACGTCCACAGGACTGCTTTTACATTGCTTCGTGAGACGGACCCAGTAAACACAAATGTACAACGGTGGAGTTTAAACTGTGCCTCTATGTATATCCTCTGGTCGCGCGGCACACGCGAATGCACCACGCCACTGGACTTGACAAATTGCGTTCAATACACAAGTTGATTCGAAACATCGAGTCTCTTCTCAGTCTATCGCTGACGCCTGCCGCGCAAGTACCAGTCTCAGGGGCCTGGCGATCCCGAACCCGCTCGCCTCCTCTGGGGCCTGCGATAGTCTCCTCCCTATTCCGACTTGAGAACAACGCCGTTGCACTCCTTGACGAGGCCGGCATTGCTTAGTACAATGAACCTAAAAAACGTCTGTATGAGAAGCTAAAGACAGTTTGCATCAGCGTTCCGGATAAACCTTTGAGCCAACACGACTGGAGCGCATTTTCATACAACAAACTGTTTGGCGGCTCATTTGCGGGCGCTAACGACAACTCCGCAAAAGCTCGTCTTCGAGCGATCACTAAATAGCCATTAGCGATTCTCACACGCAAGACCAGAAAAAAGCAAGAGAGACTGAAAATATCAATGAGTCAACTTTCCGTCGGGCTTTTTCAACTTTATTTTTCCATTCCGTGAGAAAGCTTGGTAATGGTACGTACGCGGCGTCCTCTATCTCAATCAAATTCTCGTAACAATTAGTGTATGACCAACGTAAAACGCATGTTGTTACGCCAAGAGCAACATCTACTTTCAATTAACTTCCTGTCGCCTGCTTAGTTCGGTTTTCGCAGTGGTCACTTCAACGAGTTAGCGCTGACCCACCTATACCAGCACGTGGCTTATTCGGAGTAAAGCAATCTACCCGGAGAAGTTTCTTGTTGTGACCTCGGTATACAACCTCAGCTACTACTGTCCTCTAAATGTTAAATTATGCGAGCTGTTCCTGGACAATGGTTTACTGGTTTCGATCGCCAGCGAAAGGTTTATTTGCCAGCTCAGGGTAAACTCCTCAAAGCTTACCGAGTGCCTCAGCTGAGATTTTTCAAATATTAATAAAATCATTTCCGTTTTCAACACGTTAAGGCTAGTAGTGAACTCAAGTAAGATGACTTGTATAAGTTTATTTTACTGTGGAGAATGCTAGGTAATTTCTATTATTCACTAATAGACTCCGGCCAGGTAGTTTTTGCTCCAACTGCCAAATATTTAGGCTTGTAGTTCTTGAATGCATGAAATGGCAGCCTTACATGGACTTGTGACGCCAAAGTGGCACGCGATCAAAATTCCCGTAAAAATCGGTCGATTGGAATCCTTATCAATGACATATTCTAGGTGCACCACCACAACGTACTATTCGTGCCAGTGTTGTGGTACGCAATCGGTTTTGCCTGCAATAGGGCTTGTTGGTTTTATTTGTATATCGTTACACTTTCAACATGAGTAAGTATCCTAACTATTGTACTTTCTTAGGTAAAGGCGTCTTAATGTTATTTAAGTGTAGCTTTCAGTGAAAACTTAAGAATAATAAAACGGAATTACCTAAATAAGCCATGCCTGACCTACATTGAATGAACACATACATATAGGTGGACGGATTATAATTGTTTGATCTTACCTTTCTTTACATTTACACGATCTTGACGTTCAATAAAGAAGAAGACCACCCAAAAGTGCACACGTTGCGAGCGAGCAGAGAAACGCAGCTAACGCTGTCCAACAAACAATGCTTCGTTGCTTAATCATTGCCAGAAATTTAACTACGTCCGATGGTAAGTTCGCCTGGAGAATCCACAATGAATACAAATTTGTGTAAAGATATCAAAGCTATTGTGTATGCATGCACTGATCGTATTTTATTTTATTATTATAATATAAACTTAACTTTGGAAAACAAATAATAAATTAAGAACGGTCATTTGCTCCGGGATAGAGCAGGTGGGTTCATTTGCAAAAGTCGCCGCTTATCTCTTAATTACAATGTAAGGTGGTAAACATAAAAATATTTTGTAGTATAATTAAGCATTTGTATTTAAAAAATAGACGGTTCTGCAAATTAAAGCCGAAAATTATGACGGCGGAGACAGTGCATCAGCATTGGCAACCGTATATTTGTGGATTGATCAATTCAAATGTCGCCATCAACTACAGGTCATGCTCGCTCAAGACATTAAGTTGAAATCTATACGTCAGAACTTGCTAAAAACATTTATTGCTTTGTCAGGAAAAATCATCGAATAAAAGTGTGCGAATGAAGTAGCTGAGATTAACACTAGAAGCATCTTAGTAGATGCATATGATATTGCAGGAACGAATAAAAATGAAAAACTGCTCTGTAGTAAGAACTCTCAAATTCAGGCTTCGGAGAATAAACCTTCGTCCTCTTGCCATAATGGAGCACCAAGATGGCCCTTATCATTGTCCATTGCCACAACTAAACTTTGGAACCGCGATCGATCGACAGGAGCTGTGCCGCCGTTTCCCGGGCTTCAAATCCAAGACATCAATGGCACCTGGAACCTTTTTCCAGGAACCGCTCGACGAGAGCGTCCGCGTGTACGTGTATCCTTACGGGGACGTAAAATCTTGCTTACTATAATGTACTCAGGCAATTACGAAAAACGATTTTTTGCTTATGCGGTAGGTTTCTACGATGGTGAATCATCTCAACAAGTAAAGAATTACCTCACTGATCTCCCTATAACTGCAAAACAGTGTGTCTGGCTCCAGTCTAAATGTTGCTTATTTTGTAACATGATGTTTTAAATATGTCATTAAGTTTGACAATACATCAGGTTCTTGCCGTGTATTCCCAGACGAACGAGGGCCCAGGGCTGCTTTATAATAAACCTTTCCATTTAATTTCATTAAGGCGTCATGAGGTGGGAACAATTGTAAATAGCGTGGCGTATTGCCAGGCTTTCCTTACTGGTTAGAAATTGCGATAACAGACTTCGCTGCGATTCAGCGTCTAGACAGATTTTTGTTTTCCTTTAAAAGGAACCGAGTACGCGACTGACCAGATTCTTCGGTCTGAGGTTATGAGTGGATTGCGGGAACAGCGGATGCAATCTGTGCACTGTAGTCACAACAAAACGATAAAAAAAAACCTGGAGGTGAATTATATGCAACATTTATAGGTTAGGTAAGAGCGTTCGACAAAGCTTCTCAAAATAATTAGGGTAGAGTCATTCTGTACAGGGGAAAGTGACTCTCCTAAGTGAATTTTTACTTGCTTTGATATATACACCGCACTAGTGTAGGCTGAGTTGAGATTGTGGGAGACCTGCAATCCATTTTAACTGAGCTGCCTCTTCTGCACTGTTCTGCTAGGCGCTAGTCAACAGTGCGGATAGCTCTGTGAAGTTGTGAAATAATAAGAAGTTGCGCGAGCTCCGAATTGACAGGTGAAACCTCTCTCGTAAACCCATAATAGGCTATATATGTAGTCAGCTGTTCAAGCTGTCCCGTGGACGTGGTTACGTAACAGTGCATAAAATTGTAGTCGATTCGAGAGCTATTCGGCGTTTCTAAAAAATGTGTACCGTGACGGATAGCGTGCAGTTAAAGAATCGTCTGGAGAATATCCAGACATTTTGCTGCCTGGAACCCTGCGTTCCAATATACATAATTGAACTTTCAATCATCATCATCATCAGTGTGTATTCTTCATCAGTGGCCACTTGCAGCTTCATCATCGTCATAATCATAGCCATTCACTTCAGTTCATCACAGCCATCATAACTATCAACATCCAGTATTACTATACTTCACCATTAGGTACTACTTTTAGCGTTATCATTAATAGTACATTATCACCCATCTCTGTTAGATATTACTCATAGCCGTCATCACTATCACTACCACAACCATTATTACTATCAACACCTAGTATTACTACACTTCATCATCTTGTATTACCTTTAGCGCAATCATTATTAGTGCATCATTATCGTCGTCATCATTCATACCAATTAGCTACCACTCATAGTCGTCATCATTATCGCCACCGCAGCCATCATCAGCCGCAGCCAGTGGCGAGGGCGGCCTGGCTTGCCGTCCAAAAACAAGTGGCGGGAAGCGGACTGCATCAAGCTCCGCGAAAGATACTTGTAGCAAAAGAATGCGAGCATTGCAGGCTGAATCCTACCTGGCAATTGTGGAGGGTGCCACCGAAGCAACAGAGGAAGCTCGCAACGGTGAGAAACCTCAGAACGAGTTGGAGTTCACCACGGTGACCCGGCATAAGCGTACCCGTCCTCCAAAGATGGTCGTGCCGCCAAAAGTAACGTTTAACAGACAGGAAGCCGTAATCTTCTCTGCGGCTGACAACGCTCTTGAGCTTTATTTTCACGAGATTTGCGTCAAGATTTGCGACGAGATTGCGAAGGTCGTCGCGAAAAAGGTGGAGGAGCCTTTTTTCTAGTTTTAGAGGACTAACTGGAAAATACGGTTGCACACGGACACTACTGCAGGGAGTCCCTGCAAGTATGGGTGGGTAGTACAAGGCTCCAACCCACTAAAAACCGGTCATGTCCCCGTCCTCCAACTGTCTGGGAACTGCTTACGCATGCAATAAACAGTCAGAAGGGGAAAGTTTTCTTACTCCTGGCAAAAGTTGTCTCTGGGAGCCGCAGGAAATCGCAAAAGTCGCAGCTTGTTGGCTGCTGTCTTAGCTTGTGAAATTTTGTTAAAAACCGCTGTTGTCAAGTTCCAGTGTTCCAGGGATTCTGTCATTTTCAGAACGACGTCGCGTAGATTAAAAATGTGCGTATTCATTAGAGTCCTCAAGGGGTGACGCTGTTCCGCCTATGCGGGACACGCCATAGCTGTGTGCTTTGGAGTGTCCTTGAGTCCATTGCCGCAGTGCAGTGGAGGCACGTGGGGGGTCTTCCCGATCCTGAATAGGTACAACTAAAAGTCGCCGTGCTCCGTCAAAATCTGGGTGGTGTGGAAGGTGAGCTCACCACCGGGCCGGTACAGCCAGTCCTTGATGTTAGAGACCAGCTTGCGGAGACTGGCACCTGGGTTCCCCTCCGCCAGGCCATCCCACTCCCCCTGCCATAGCTGCAATGTGTGTTGCCGTGCCTCTTCCTTCTTAAGGCTATGGTCGCCCCACAGGCGGCGGCGCCCTTCTGCCTCCGCGAGCACAGGCGGCGGCGCCCTTCTGCCTCCAGGAGCACAGGCGGCGGCGCCCTTCTGCCTCCAGGAGCACAGGCGGCGGCGCCCTTCTGCCTCCGCGAGCACAGGCGGCGGCGCCCTTCTGCCTCCGTGAGCACAGGCGGCGGCGCCCTTCTGCCTCCGTGAGCACAAGCGCCGCCGCTGTACTAACCGTGCGGTACGCCATGGTGACCCTAAGGGCTTCGACCCGTTCAGCCCGCGCTCTATTTGCCTTAGTCAGAGCGTTGGTAGGCCCGGCCGGAGACCCGGATAGGGCGACTGACTCGGCCACGAACACAATAATCGTTCTTCTTGTTTGGTTAGGGTCGTAGGTGTTTGGCATGAGGCGCGCGAAACTATTGGCGATCTTTAATGCTCTTCCTGACGCCCGCCGTAGGTGTTCAGTACCCCGGAGGCCCCGGTCCAGGAAGACCCCAAGGTACTCTGAAGTATTGACTACAGCAATCTCCTGGTCCTCCAGGACAAAGTGTGGCGGGGGCAAGCCCTTCCGACCCACCAGGAGAATAGCTTCGCTTTTAGGGGGGACAGGGTAAGCCCTGTTCTTTGCATCCAGTACGCAATGTCAAAGAGGGCTTCATTCGCACGCGCCTCAAGCTGGCCCATTGTCCGGGCCTGGACGGTGAGGACCAGGTCGTCAGCGTAGGCTAGGAGTTCGACCCCGGGTGGGAGATCCCCCAGCCGCAGCACGTCATTGTACGTGATGTTCCGTAGCAAGGGGACCTAGTATTAAGCCCTGCGGCACCCCTGCGGTCATGTTAAAAGTTTGGTCGTGCGAATGGATAATCCTGTCATGTAGGTAACTCGATAAAATCTGTCTTAAGTAAAAGAGCACCCTTTTCCTGTAGAGAGTATCGAGGATGACTCTCCACGGGAGGCTATTAAAAGCGTTCTTTACGTCCAGTTGTATTGCTAAAAATAGGTCTCGGCGTCTGGGCGGAGAGTCGCGGATGCTTTCGGCCTTTAGTTGAATTTAAATTATAGCTGCAATGGTAGAGCGACCTTTACGAAACCCATATTGGGCCTCGGAATGGAGGTCGTTCTCCTCCGCGAACTCTCGGAGTCGTGTCTCGACGATGGACTCGAAGGCCTTGGCCAGGAAGCCGAGAAGGCGTATGAGCCAATACAAGCCGGGGCCCTTAGGTATTAGCACAAGGTCCGCGGCCTTCCATGCGATAGGGAACGAGCCCGTCCGAAACAACTCCGTCGCCGCGGCGGCCACCGCCTCTGGGTATTCCTTCAGCAGGAGCTTAACCGCGAAGACGGGGATCCCGTCTGGGCCCGGTGCCTTTCCCGACTTGAGGCGTTCCCCCGCTGCGAGCACTTCGTGCGGGGTTACCTCTAGTATGCTTTGTGTCTTCTGAGTACGGGGTTCGGTCAGAGAGTGGGTGCCGCGGGAAGAGTGCTATGCCTGCTTCCCGGGTTTCCTCCGACGTAAGCTCCACTTTTCGTTTAACGGGGGGAAAACCCTGCATTATCTTATACGGGCGACTCTATGGGTCGTCCTCCAGCTCTTCAAGAAAGGCTCTCCAGGAGCGTTCCTTGATTCTGGAGATCGCAAGCCTTTTATATTCCGCGCCGTGTTGCAGGGCGGGTTTCCCCTCAGGCGCGGCTCGCCGAGCGCGGGTAAGGAGACGCCGTGCCCGGATGCACCTTTTCCTAAGGTCTTCTATTTCGGTCATCCACCAGTTCTTCGGGGTTTTTCGATGCAACCGGTGTCTTCCGCGGCTCGTGACGACTCTGCAGACGACCTCGAGGAGGTTTTGGAGGCCCGCGGGTGTTGTTGGCCTCCCGTCCTGGTTGATAAGGGTTCTAAAAGACTCCTGGATCTCGTTGACCCCCTGGCGCCTGGTTGTAGGACGAAGTGTTATGGGCGGTCCCTCGCGGGAGATAGTCACGTGAAACTCAAGTATATAATGGTCACTTAGCGATTCCTCGTCTAGTGAAACCTTCCAGTTTAAAATCTTATGTGCTTCCGTTATTCTTGTTATTGTAAGATCGATGCACGAGGTGCGCCCAGCTCTATGGAAGGTGGGCGCACCCGTGTTAAGAACAACTCCTCCGCCGCCAGCCACTCGAGGACGGCGTGTCCTCTTCGGTTGGTGGCCGTAGAGCCCCATGTAGTGAAAAAATGCTTGTCAAATTGTTTGCTTCTGTAAAAAGGTCCGGGGTCCAGTTTTTCGCCCATCGGACGTTGGGCTCACTGAGAAGAAGCAGATCTGTCGTAGACCTGCTACTAATTTTCTGCAGTATGTTGTGGGCACCCATATCCGGTTGCAGTTCAACTGTAGTGCTTTAAGAATAGTTGTCATATACGTTGTTTTTACGCACTGATTCGCCCGTGTTGGACTGCTTTGTGGACCGGAAGTCTTTAGAAGGAGATTGTTGCCCCCTCTTTCGACTTCTTTGCGTTACCAGGGTGAACCCGTCCTGGTCCTGGACGCCTCTGGAATGGTCTCCCGCTGTGAGGGGCACCGGGCTTTGGTCGGGCGCAGACCCTGTCGAGGGGGCGGCAGCCTGCCTCGGTTGCCAGACTGGTTGCCGCCGCGGCGAAAGATGGAGGAGCCTCGCTTTACGAAAAACGGTAAACTTGTCATAGTGGTAAAGAAAGAAGACGACAGAGCGACCTTACTCTCGCTAACAGAGATAACGGAAGTTAGAGTCTCCTCGAGGATAAGCGGAACATGATTTACGGTGAAGGGCAAGATTACCGGGGTTCATACTTCTATTTCGGAATCGGCGATCCTATCGGTACTACAGTCCTCTGGAGTCACAGAAATTACTCGGGTGAAAGCGAAGAACCCAAGAACCAACGCTGTGCCGGCAACGAAGCACGTTATCTTGACATTCTCTGGCAACAGCTTTTCGGCTAAGGTGCGTCGGGGGCTTAAACGACATAGAGTCATACTATATCCTAAGCCCTCGCAGCTCTATAAGTGTTATAGTTTGGACCATTTCGCCGCCAACTGTAAGGCTCCGAAACCCAGGTATCGGAAATGCGGTTCTATGGAGCGCCTTAGAAAAGATTGCAACGCTCAGGCATAAGCAACGCTGTTGCTTATGCAACGGGAAGCATGAGGCTACGTGGGGAGCATGTTGGTAAAGACTGCTACGCATGGAACAACTAAAAAAGGCCTAGCATCTCGTTGTACACTTCTCGATCGACCTCGGGATTCACTGTGATAGCTGTGAGTGCTGAATGCCGATGGGCCAGTTGCCACCGTTGGCAAGACCTTCCTCACGAATTCTTCTAACGTGGGCAAGGGAGGAGGTCGTGGGCCACTGAGTGTCGTTATCGTTTTGTCGTTGTTTTGATCCCATAGACGATTGCTCTGCTTTGAATCCGCTTAGCCATGTTGAGTCTAGCTCGAGAAAGTGACCCGGCTAGGGAAACGATGCCTGATCGGCATCGTTTCCCCAGCCTGGGGGCTCGATTGATATGGGAGATTCTGTTGTTCGAGGCGTCCCGTGCAGCTGTTGATGTTGGTTTGACAATCGGACTTACAGACCTATGACTGGTGTTCTTCTCGGGCGACAAGATTCTCACTCCTAAAAAAAGACTTATTTCTTCTCGCTATGTTGTAAGCAATTTTTTTCGCTACTTCGCCTTTATAGCTGTAGCGCTGACTCTCGACGACCGATCGTTGACAGATTAAGTGGGCGAGAACCGAGAACTTAGCACCGTCCTGGACCGTTTTCCTTGTCAGAATGACGTTAGCCACCTCGCAATTCTGACCGAAGAGGGGGACGGAGAGAATGTGCACCTCGCATCCTGGGCGTGCTGATATCAGCTACTCCGAGAAGTTCTCGACTTTACTGATTTATCAGTTACTTTCAAAATCCATACACTCATGGTAGCCGGCTTGCAGGAACACCACTACCGGACTATTTGTGGGATCAATGTATTTTTTCGCTTTGATGATAACACTGTTGATGTCCATCTTGGCCGCAGAACGGATTGCGAGCGGCGTCTTCTTCGGTAGAATTCGCCTCAGCGTTGGGCCAAGTGGTTGTCGCCCACCACGAGAGCTGTTTTCCGCGGCGGAGTCGGCGCAGGGCACTTTAGCGGTTTCACCAAAACGTCGACAATTTCACTGTCCTCAGTCAGCTGAGCAGGCTGCCTATGCTTAGACTTCCAGCTTCGCACTTCCTTTTAAGCTCTCTCACGCGATGGAACAGAAAAGTCACTAGTTGATTGATTTATTTTCTAGCGCACATTAATCTAAACATTTATTTAACTCCTCTATTGATTGGCCTGCTGTTGGCACTGAGCAAAGTACACCGCCATTTAAACGAATGATCAGCTGTCGGTGCAGGTTCGTCATTTGTACCGTGTCATCTGTTGTTATTGTTTTTGTAGTGTCCGCCGCACTGCTGACCGGCCCCTGTTGATGTTGTGGTTAGATCATTCCGACACTGTCCATTCCGTCGAATAATCGTCGGAGTGCTGAACGACCGTAACAGGCCCTACCGATTCGGAAAAGTCGTGCGTAAGAAACGTTGGCGGTTGGGTCAGGACATTTCGCGACGGGGGGGGGGGGCGTGTGCTCATCTACTCCTAGAGAAAGGCGCGGTGCACGGCTCAAAGGCGAATCGTTTGACACCAAGCACCCCTCACACGGCGCCTTACTATTCACTGGAAAGGCACTAAGCTTCGGAGCACAAATGAACACGACCGCACCGGTCAATAGTCCGCTGATGACTATAAACCAGGGACTAACGCGACCAGCATAGCACAGAGAAGACGGACCACAAAAAAATGACTCAAACTCTATGTACGTGGATGGGTAAAAATAGTTATGGTTACTAAAAACTGAAGAGACCCCATCTTTTTCAGAGGTTGCCGGACGGCTTTTATCAATCTAACAATGGTCAACGACGGCCTTTTCATTGTTGGCAGAGTGGCGGGTGCGGGAGACTGAGCAGATGATGAGGGACCACCGATCTATTTGTCTTATTTTCTGTGTTCCCGAGGGACCGCTCGCCCCGCATACTTTCCGCAGCATGCGGGAAAGCTGTTCTCTTATACCATCGCGTACGCCGCCACCCTCCTAACTATTGGCGGAACAAAGCGATTGCAGCTGCCGGCAAGCCTTGCGTAAGACTTAACAGGATTTACACGAGAATACGCAATTGGTTAGCGCGACGAAATCGAGATACAAGAGCTGACGGAGTACAAGACTACCCGATTAAGACTCATCGTCAAAAATTAAGCCCGAGCATAGAATATGCTGGTAGACGCGGTGGGGAGCGACGCATAGGGTCGTACCTAGTGATTATGGCCAGACTCCGGAGGCCTCCGCCAAAATGTTTCCCGGTCTATTTTCGGCACAGCCGTAAATAATAAACGAGGAGCTCTTGGTTGCCTCGGAAGACATCCTGGGGGAACGCTGGAGAAAATCGAATAAGCATGGCAACGGCTGGCCTAGATGGAGTTCATTCGGGGGTAGCGAGGAGACATAGCACTGCGGAAAGCGAAAAATAAGGCCTGAGGTCGATCTAGCAAACGCTGACAATTAGAATAAGCCGGGCGTATCGGACGGCATCGACTGGAACCCTCCAAGTCCTAGTCAAGATGCATTGGACCTCCTAGCGGTTAAAATAAGTAAAATGTATCTAGGTGAAAATCTGAATTTTACCGGGGTCAGGAAAGCCCCAATACGGCTTAACACGAGGAATGTGCGCAGGAAGACCCGGCGTGATCACAAAAAGCTGGATTAAGGGTTTTATACCGGACCTTAGGGTGCAATACGACCGCCGCCAAAAGGAACCTTTCTATTGGTCGAGTCCGGTTCTGACCGGACATGGCCAAGTCCAGAGCTACAAGTCAAGAATTAAGAAGGCCATTAACGAAACATGCGTACTGTGTGACTCTGGAGAGGCGGATACTGTGGAACATACTGTTCTGCGGTGTGATGCTCTCAGGGAAGCGAGGGATGGAGGATTAACCGCTGTGAGAGGCTGACCCAACAGGAGGGTGGTCGTCTATATAATGACGTCGGCGGAGGCATGGAGGAATGCGATAAACTTTTCGACGCCATTTTGGCACTCGAGACAGCCAAGGAAACGGCCAGGCAGGAGAGGTGTAAGTGGGTCTCTCGGAACGGTGGTCGAGACAAGAAGCCGAGGGACGGGGCCAGAGCAGCCGGGTTTTTGTGGTCTCGACGTACACTCATAGGACGGCTTACAGAATATCAGAATCCCTCTATACGCAGGTAAACATGTGGGATAAAAGGATAGAGCTGAGTGAAGGGGAACGGCAGAGACACCTTTCCCACAGCTTCGAAGTAATGCAAAATTAATACGGAGCTTGGGGAGGGGGGAGAAGCCGGGGTGCGTTTGTGAGTCCCCCATTAGTCACACAGGCTGCTAGTAATGCATCATGCATTTCCCAAGAATATCTATAAAAAATAATCAGGTACTCACAAGGTCAACTTCTGCGCATTTTCTATGAGTTAAAAATAGCAGAGTAACAAATCCGTATAAAGTTCTGTGTTAAAAATCAAATAATATGTTTTCAAAGAAAGAAATGTTACAAACTGCTTATACGAATCAAACAGTATCTCGAAACACGGTGTATACGCAGTATCCCCGATTTCGTGACGGACGTGAAGAGACCAAAGACGACCCCTGTTCGGGAAGGCCATCGACGTCAATAACAGAAAAACATTAAAAGGTTCGTGATGCCATATTCAGCATGTCACAGATCACTACTGACGAATGGACACACGTCAAGCGATACGTATACTAAAACTGTATTTATTTTTACAAAACAGTTTCAGAGTGGGTCTCACACGTCCAACACGCTTCTTACAGCTCGCTCAAACATCAACTACATCTTTTTTTTCTTTCTCCATTAAACGAGGTTCTAAGCAACTTATTGCGCATCAGACCGCTCCAACAAGCGGTCGGACCAATTAATATGGAGACATTCACAACACAGCAACATCCGAATTAGTCTTAGGAAAAGAACTAGAAAAAAAACATGTCGTATGGATTAGCTGTAACAATCTTGACCGACATTTTGTGCGTGAGAAGACTGGATGTGTGGTTTGTTCCAAAATTAATTGCCAAGCTAAATGAACGCCTATCGAGAAAAGCTCGAGTTTGGACCCCTAAAAGTTAGCAGAAAGTCATGAATTGCTTCAGAGGGTAATTGCAGAAGGCGGGTCATGGCAATATGGTTACGACATCGACATAAAGCCCAATTCTTCCAGTGGTGCTTCAATGAAATTCAGGCAGTGCAGATATCGCACTAAGGTCCTTTTGACTTTTTTTAGATTAAAATTAAATAATTTTCTATCAGTGTTTGCCACCTAGATTTACAGTACATAAAAAATAAAACCGCAAAATGTTACGACAACTGCACAGGAATGTCCAGCATAAGGTGTCTGAACTCCGAGCAAACAACGCTTGAACTCTCCATCACGACAACGCATCGGCGCACTGATTGTTACGAATTTCGGATTTCTTGATTAAACTCGATTTTTTCACTTCCGCAACCTTCTATTCGCCGGACCTGGCTACATGTGACGTCTTTTCTCCCAATCAATAATTTATTTTTGTATAAATGTGTATCAGAAGTTTTGGATCCGCCTTCGGATCTATGAATATATAAAGCTGAGATACTACTGGACTCAGTGCACAGCTCCATGGAGGCTACACGAATATATAAACACGAAATTACTAGTCTATATATACAGGTTATTACAGGAATATTTGATCAACGATATATGGAATTGTTGAGCTCGTTAAGGCAAATATTTTTTTCCAATTGAACATGGTCTCTAAGAGGCCCTGTTTTGGAATGAGAGTTAAATTACTACAATTTGTGACATTGGTGTTTTTGCCCGACATAGGAGCATAGAATGTGCTGCGAGACAACCAGGTTTCCTAGACAGAAGCTAAACACACCGCCGTGTTCGTGAGAAAATTCTTTCGAAGAACTCATAAGGCCGGTCAGAAGATGCTACATGGTCGCTTAGAAGAGAATTCGCCAAAATGAAGTTATTTTATTAACCTTCACGCCCAATACCTCAAAATCATTACCTTACGACCACTTACAGCGCTCTAAACTAACATATTCAGGCAAATGCGCATGACGCTTCATGACGATCATTTTGGCACCAAACTTATGGCAATGCGAGCTGTGGTTACGGAGTAATTACGATTTTTTGGTGGGATGTCCAGATTAAGTGCATGTAAAATGACGCGCTGCGGCTGTCGCGCGACACGTCGGCGGTAGTGAACGTCGCCACACACCGTTAACACAAACGCTGCTCTCGTGCTGGCCGGAACTCTTCCCTGGGATCTAAAGGTGGAGGAAAGGCAAAAACTCTGGGAAAACAGCTCGAGCAGCAGTAAGGAAGCAGAGAGAGAGAAGACAATGGAAGCATGGCAAGCCAAATGGGACTCCATTCCTTCTGGAGCACCGGGGTACACCCTTCGATCCCTCATCCCAAACACCAAACAATGGATTGAGCGGCCGGGAGGAGAACTAAACCATTATCTCACGCAGATCCTCACGGGACATGGGGACTTTCAGACATACCTCTTTCGAATCGGAAAAGCTCCCTCATTGAGCTGCGTTTATTGCCAAGAGGGAACGGAGGATGACTCGACCCACACTCTTCTAAAGTGCCAGGCACTGGAACAGGCTAGAGCTACGGCAATTGCAAAACGCATGAGGGAGAGCAAATATTCCAGATCCCCCCAGAGGAACCCTTAAGGAGTTCGTAGACTACATATGCGGCACGACTTCTGGGTGGAAGCTAGGAGCAGCTATGGCTACTGAGGTAATGAAAGAGAAAGGAACCCTGGGAAAGCTCAGGAGAGCAAGATTTCCGGCTACTGCACTAGAAAATCACGTTACTCCGAATGATACGGCTTCGCAGGTGTTAGTACAAGACACGTCGAACGTTGGGGAAACCCGTGAGTGACCCCGGCCAAATGATCCGAGTGGCACTTGCCACTTCTCCTGATGGCCCATAGTACTGTGCTATGGAGATCTGGGCCTTCAGAGAGTGAAGCTTAAGGGGGGAGTTGCGTTTAGTGGGTATGGGTCTCAGCGGGCTAACACCCATCCGCTGGGGTCGACTCTTACACTGCTCGAATGGAACGTGGGACCTTCTCATTTTCTACTCGTAGAAGTATTTAACCCTCATCCGTAAAAAAACACATAAATAAATATATATACTTAAATTATATGAAATTCTGGAAATCCTCCATCACAAACCAGCCCCTATATATCTTCTGCAAACAAATAAATAGAGCCTTCCGATATAATAATAATAATAATAATAATAATAATAATAATAATAATAATAATAATAATAATAATAATAATAATAATAAACTACTAAAAACTAAAAAGAACTAAAAAGCAACGACATCACATTGTGCCAGGTAATTAAGAAGAACATAACAGATTCTTAATGGAAGACGCTGGATAATCTTTCTGATAGACCGCAGCCTCACACAGTCGCGCAAGGAGCACCTCACCTCCTCCGGCTCACGTCAGGAACCGCTTGATCAACGTTGAGCAACCTCCCTCGGAAGAGCCTTCCATCGTTCCGGCACAGCTCGTAGTTACTGCTGTTCGCTCCTTCTCACTAGCATCTGGCCCTGGACTGGATGGATTACGTCCTCGACATCTGAGAGATCTGTTGGACAGCACAATACCCTCTTCCGATAGACTGCTAGCGGAAGTGCGCTCTGACTAACTTGACTCCAAGTGGCAGGCTACCAAGTTTTTGCCATCCAGCCCTGAAGAAAAAAGACGGTACCATTCGACCGATAGCGTGCAACCTCACTTTACGTAGGATGGTTGCCAAAGTAGCGATTGCCATCACTAGGACGGCAATCGTGAAGGCCGTGGCACCTCACCAGGTTGGCGTTTCGGTTAAAGGCGGAGCTGAAGCTGCAGCACACGCAACTTGGGCTTTCACAGAAGCAGAGGGACCCCCACGAGTCCTGGTAAAAAAAGATTTCCGAAACGCCTTCAACACCATCCGACGCAATGTTATCCTTAATGAAGTTAAAGCGAAAGTTCCACAAATGTTTCGCTTAGCGTGGCAGAGTTACGGCACGCCATCACTGCTGCCTGGGGAGAGTGTGAGCCTCTTCTATCAGCCAACGGAGTACAACAGGGAGATCCGATTGGGCCCGCCTTATTTAGTTTAGGAATCTCAGGATTAGTGGCCCGCATGAAAAGTCCACTAAATGTGTGGTACCTAGACAATGGTATACTAGGCGGCCCGGCGAACATAGTGGCCTCCGATATACGCGAAGTGCTACAGTTCGCAGAGGAGGGAGGCTTAAATTTTAACGCCTCTAAATGCGAGCTCATAGCTGTAGGTGGAACCTCCCACCAGCAGGATGAGGCATGCAAAATCATTGCAGACGCCCTGCCCGGTACAAAGATAATTGAGTTGCCTGACCTGGAAGTCCTGGGAGCGCCCATTGGATCTCGGAATATCTCAAAAACAATCCTGGATAAGCGGGACGCTCTCCCGTGTATCAAAACTCGGCTATTGGCGATGCACGCACAGGCTACTGTATGCCTATGGAGATACAGCCTAGGATCACCTAGGCTAAACTAAATTCTACGCACGTCCCCCACAGTTCACCACTGTGATAATTTGCACACATTTGACGAGGTGGCAAAGGAGATACTGAGTGAAGTTCTAAACGTGACTCTTACCGATAGATCCTGGGAAAGAGCTGCACTTCCTCTCAGCGAAGGAGGATTGGGACTAAGGTCCGTGGCAGAGCTTGCTTCGTTGTGCTACGCGGACTCTATCATAGAGTTCTTGGGGCTTGCGGAAACGTTGTTAGAACCGGATGTCCATTCTGTGCTGCGCGGAAGGAGGGACGAAGCTGAGCTGGCAGCTAGACAATCGATAGGCCTTGGTCCCTGGGAGCAACACCCTACACAGCACATGCTTGACGGCTACAAGTGTCAAACGACCGCTCGCACGATCTTAGATGACATCCAATCCCCGACAGAGAGAGCGGTATTCATAGCCGCCCGTGACACTTTTAGCAGTGGCTTCTAAAGAGCACTTCCTTCATCACAGCTGGGCACCATGCTGGACAACACCTCCTTCCGCATGGTGGCCGCTCTGAGAATAGGCGCTTCCATATGTGAGCCATACGAGTGTAAGGCGTGTGGAAAAACAGTAAATAAGGAAGGACGGACTGCACCTTTTGAGCTGCACTAAAAGCCCTGGTAGGGCTCCCAGACACGTGGAAATCAACGCGATCCTAAAGAAGGCTATTCGTAGAGCCGGCATACAAAACCCTGGAGCCCAGGTTGGGCCTCGAAGACGACAAAAGACCAGACGGCATCACCATCCCGCCATGGTCCATGGGCAAATGTCTGGTATGGGATGCCACGGTATCATGTACAGTGGCTCCGTCATACTTGATGCACAGCGCCATTAGGTCAGGGTGGGTTGTTGAACATGCCGAGATCGCAAAGAAACGCAAATACTCTGATTTGGGGAGGAGATATCACTTTGTACCCGTCGCCATGGAAACGATGGGCCCGATCAGCAAGAGCACAAGTATCCTCCTCAAAGACCTAGGTATAAAAATTAGTGCTAACACGGGTGACCAGCGCGAGGGCGAGTTTCTGCGTCAGCAACTCTCGCTCGCAGTGTGTAGGAGAAACGCCGCCGCTATCATCGGCTCTATGGATTGAGAAGGGGGGGTGAGCCTACGCGGGTACACGTTTGGGTCCCACAATTGTAGGGAAATACTAAAAAATTGAATAAATAATAATAAAAAAAAAGAATAATAATAATAATAATATTAAAAATAAAACTCATATTCGAACGTTCATACAATGCCACCGTAGTCCCAGAAGTTTTCAAACAGAGCATTGTCACACCGATACACAAGAAGGGGCCCAATAAGCGCGTTGAGAATTATCGCCCTGTGGCTCAGTGTTCCATCGCCTGCACAATTTTTGAAAATATCTTAGTCAAACACGTAACTAACTATATGACTGTGAATAATTTTTTTGATACTTTCCAACACGGATTTGTACCTCGTCGTTCTACGTGCACGCAACTATTAGAAATGACAAACGATTGGGCCTTGTACATAAATGCCAAAAAATATTTTCACTGTATATATTTTGACCAGAAGAGTGCCTTTGACAGGGTTGATCATAAGCTTCTTATCGACAAGATGAAGACGCTCCAGGTTCATTTACAAACGCGCAAATGGCTTGCCGCGTTTTTACACAATCGGTCGTTCCGAGTTAAATGCGGGGAAGCTCTCAGTGAGCCACGACTGGCTCCGTCCGGCGTCCCACAGGGGGGCTGCGTCTCTCCTTTGCTGTACACAGGGTTTGTTTTAGACATAAAATCTTATATTCCGTGGAGTGTTAAATACCTACTGTACGCCGATGACCTAAAGATATACGCTCCCTTGGACTCTCCCTCAGCGCACACTGCGTTACAGTCTGCTGTCGATGGCATCTGCCGCTGGTGCATTGACAATGGCATGGAGCTATCAGTTTCGAAATGCCTCGTTTTGAAACATGGCTTCTTTAATCTGGAGTATCAGCTTAACGGGACAATTCTGCCCACCGCTAATGTTGCTCGGGATCTCGGTGTATTAATGTCAACAGATCTAACATTTTCTGTACATATAAGAGAGCTAGTCAAAACAACATCTACACTTGTAAACACGCTGTTCCGTTGCTTTATCATCAAGGACCCAAATGTGTATATTCGTCTGTATAAAGCAATTGTGCTATCCAAACTTTTATATTGTTCACCTCTCTGGAGCCCATACTTGTGCAAGCACATAGACATGCTTGAAGGTATTCAGAGAAGATTTCTAAAAAGGCTCTGTAAAGATGTGATATTGACCCGAATGCTGTAAACCTTCCGTCGCTCTCGTTTTTACTGAAGAACAACGACACGCGAGCACTATCGCAACTTTCAAGTGCCGATCTTATCAACCGTTTTTTCGACGTGACAATGAATAATCGCAGAAGTCAAATAATGTTTTTACCAAAATGTATTCCAAGACTTGAAACAGTCAATAATATGTTAGCCTGGCGTGTAGCCAGAGAATTGCACAACAAGGAGGTTTTGGGGGCGTCTTTGCCCACCTAGCTTTCCTTCTTACCCTTTATTCGGTAAATAAAGGCGTTTTCTATTCTATTCTAATAATAATTATAATTATAATTTTTTTTTGAACAAGGGTTTATTTTATCAATATGCACATGTATCACAATTATCAATATATTACTTATATAATATCTACAATATCGCTTATATTATTCTTATTGCTTGAGTGTCGGTAACCACTCAACAGCATCTTGGCGTTGCCTCTCTGTAATTCTAATGACACTCTCTGTCGGAGGAAAGCGGTCGATCTTGGGTCCGCTGTGGCAACTTTTTTTTTTTTAAGGGGTGGAAAATGCATTTACGCACGCCCGCCGATATAATGACGGGTAGTATGGGGCTAGACGCTCGGAGAGGGAATACGCGACTCACTCTAATCCGAGCGCACTATTCACTAAAAACCACCCCCCCCCCCCCCCCCCCCGGAACCCCCTCCTGGTTCGGAATTGTGAACCGTTACCTCGAGACCAGGAGGGAGAAGTCTCACGCTTCAACCCTTTCCTTAGTCTGTAGGTGCATCCCGAGCAGGTAAGTCCTGCTGGGTTAAATCAGGGGGGCTCTGGGCGACGAATCGCGCCCGGCGATTATTCTCCAGCCGGATCCTTTCGCGTGACGATCACTTGCGCGGTAGATGCCCGTAGGGTAAACGGTGAGCTATCGCGGTACGCAGACAACGCCGTGCATGTCTCAATTGTATGCGCGGCATTATCGGGCACTCCGGCGTCGCAGAGAACGCATATGTCCGTCGCGGCTTTTCCGATCTTCATCATGTACGCCTGAAACTGACCATATCCGCTCAGCGCCTGGGCAGCGTAATATGTCATTGGTCCCTGGGCCGTATACCACTTGCGCAAGTCCGTGATGAGAAAGCGTGTCCACGTGCCTCTCGTGTCTCCGGCAGGCGGGTGGGTCCACATCTTCGCCCAAGCGGCGAGTGTGGCCTCTCGAGCCTCGGTCCATGATATCTCTCCGTTTAATCTCCGCCTACTCCTCTCCTCCGCCAGCATGTCCCATGGAAGCAGGCATGCGAGAACAAGCAGGACGCCCGTGGAGACCGTCCGGTACGCCCGGCTAACCTGAATTGCCACACCCCGTTAAGAGCGGCGCAGAGCCTGGCGGGCCGTGTCCGTCCTGAGTGCTAAGTCCGCCCACACTGGCGCGGCATAGAGCGCAACTGCTTCTGCAACAGCAGCTAGTAGACGACGTTTAGGATCGGACGCACCTCCCTCCCGGGGTAGTATTCGGGCCAGGACCTTTTGCGTAACCTGCCTAATGTGGGGCAGGCCAGTTAGACCTGTGTCCAAGGTTACCCCTAGGTACCTGGCGTGGCGGGACGGCGTGAGAGCGTGCCCGTTGAGCTCCAGAGACATAGGCCCTATCCGCCTGCGTCCTGTTAGAAAAAGGGCCTCGGTTTTCTGTGGTGCTAGCTCCAGGTGATGTTCAGTCATCCACCTGTTTATCCGGTCAAGAGCCGTGTTTTCCCTGGCCTCTAGGATAGTCCATGTGCGAGCGGTGACTATCAGTGCAAGATCATCCGCGTAGGCGACTGTCTCCACCCCATCCGGCAGGTCGTCGAGCCGCAAGACACCATCGTATGCCACGTTCCATAGAACTGGGCCGAGTACTGAGCCCTGCGGCACCCCCGCCGTAATTGGATGGGTTTCGCCTTGCGTGAGGAGTGTCCGCTCCTCCAGGTACGATGATAGTATGCGCCGCAGGTACGGGGAGATCCCCTTCTGCTTGAGCGCACTCATTATTGTCGACCAGTTGGCGGTGTTGAACGCATTGCGGACGTCCAGCAATATCAATAGCACGTAGTTGCGTGAACAGAGTGGCCGCTGCTGCTCGGCGCGAGCCGCCTCTATGACTCGCTCTACGGCGTCAAGGGTGGATCGGCCCCTGCGAAATCCGTAGTGGTTATTTGAGAGGGCATCTCTTGCCTCCAGTTCGTCGTTTAAACGCCGAACGAGCACGTTTTCGACTAGTTTGCTTACAGCGTCGAGTAAGCATATGGGGCGATGCGCTGACGAACCGGGTGAGGCGTTCGGCTTCGGTATCAGTACTAAATGGGCACGTTTCCACTGGGTGGGAAACCGACCCTCTAGCCTCTTGCAAAGCGTGACACTAGCTTTGCAAGAGGCTTGGGATAAGATCGTGCCAGCAGTCGCACCACGTCCAATGGGACCCCGTCCGGGCCCGGGGCTTTACCCGGTGCTAGCCGCTTCGCCGCTTCTATTATGTCCTCTATTGTTACTTCCGGGATCTGTTTAGGATCAACGGGAATGCTGGTATGAACGCGGGCCGGTTGTTGCGGAAAGAGCTTGAGGATTACCCGGCGAATTTCTTCTGCCGGGAGAGGTGGTGGTGGTGCGCGGAGCTTGCCCATAACGATCCGATAGGGAAGACCCCACACGTCCACCTCGACCGAATCCACCAAGGCCCTCCAGGATTAGACTTTTGCCTGCTGAATGAGCTTTCGTAAGTAGAGTCGATGCGTACGATAAAGGTCCGCGCTAGGCGCTCAACCCTGGCAGTGGCATCTGCCAGAGGGTCGACATTGTGCCCCTGTCGTATTCGTTTCGCCAGCCAAGAGCGTGCACGTGTCAGTGTGCGGTTCGCGCGTAAACAGTCTACACGGGCTGTCTGAATAACCGAGCTCCACCAAGGTTTAGCAGGCCGGGCTCTCGTGCCGCCACGTCTGGCTGGGCCCCCGGCCGCCCGGCAGGCAGCCGCCAGGATTTCAGCCAGGGTATCCGCGTCTAATGGAGTGTCCGCCAAGCGATTGAACCGGTTTCTAAAGAAGGTCTGGAGAGCCTTTTTGTTGATGTATCGCATCTGCCACGTGCGCCTCCGCGTATCGGGACAACGCGTGATCGGCAAGAGCAATTCAAACGTTAGATAGCGGTGGTCGCTCAAGGTTTCCTCGTTCTTCCGGACCTTCTAGTCTTGTATCCGTTGTAGGGCGCTCGGGTCCGCAAAGGTGAGGTCTAAGAACGATGTTTGACCTCGGCGCGCGAATGTAGGAACGTCGCCATGGTTGGCCAGGGTCATGTTGTGCTCGGACATCCAGTCAAGAAGAGTCGCGCCTTTGTCGTTGGCACGGTGACCCCCCCAGGCAGTGTGCACCGCATTGAAGTCCCCCGTGACAAGCAGTGAGTGTTTTAAGTATCGGTGAGATGATTGACACCGATAGCCTATCCAGGTAGCCCTCCAGGTCATGCAGAGTTTTATTAGGCGAAAAATAACACGAATATACAACGATATTATTGTGTGGAAGGTACGCCCACACGAAGCCTTCAGCATGACCCCAATCGGTGAGGGAGAGCGTCGCGTCTTGACGTGTCCACCAGATGGCCACATTGCTTTGTGCATCAGTGTACATGTTAGGTGTTGAATGGGAGATGTACACATTTGGTTCTGATAACAGGCAAAGGCCTACCTGGTGTTGTGTGGTGAATGCGTTCAGTAGGTCGTGGGCCGCTGAGGTTTACCTAAAGAAACCTGACCATTACTCTTCCTGGGCGGTTTCAACCTAGGAGGCATTGCCCGCCGTTTGCCAGTCTTCCGTCGGCGCGAGGGTCCTACGGCAGAACTGTCGCCGCCTTCGATCCAACGCCTGTTCAGCGGGTCTGGATGCTTCTGGTAGGGCGCCACCTGTTTATGGGCTCTCCATGTGAAATAGGCTCCCTCTGCTTACGTGATTCTTGTAGCTGTGTGCGGTATGACGGGCAGGCCATACTGTCGGCTCTGTGGCCCGAGACCTCGCACACAATACAGTGTGTTGTCTCGGCTTTACACGCAGCCACCGCATGGTCTGGCGATCCGCATCGACGACAGAGGCGGGCGGCCGTTTTGGGTGCCGTGCAGGTAGCAGCCTTGTGGCCGGGTCTCTGGCAGTTGAAACACGTGGGCAACCTCTCCCAGACCTCGGGCCTGCACCTGCTGCCCGCGATCAGGATAGATCGCTGGGCATGAAGCCACCGGGCTGTAGGGGCCGTCACCTTCAGCAACGTGTACCAGCGGGTCGTGGTGCGGCTCTGGCGTGGGTCACTAGCCACTATAGGAACCGCCTTAGTGGCCGCCAGTAGCTGACAAATGTCTGTCTCTATCCTTCTAGCACTGGCCAGAGGATTATTGCCCCATAAGGCTACTTCTCGCAAGCCGTCACTGATTCGGCTGTCAGTCTGGTGGCCAGTTGCCTTGCTGATGTCTTCTGCCAACTGAGCCCCGAGGTCCTGGGTGATGCCCTGTAGTCGGATAATGACGTCACCGCCATTATTCCTGACGAGGCCGCTAACAGCCGACTCCACTTGTGTGTTGTCGGCCAGATGAGCTCGTAGGCTCTTCACTGTGTCGGCCCAGGTCCGGCCCTCTCCGACCCTGACCCTGAGAGACAATTGTCCCGCCAGGACTGGGGCCGGTGGCGGGGCTTTACTCGCACTCACTGGCGACCGACCTGCTTGCGGCCTGTCTGCCCGGCAAAGCTCTATAAGGCCATTTCGTGATGACTGGGCCACGAGAGCCGCCAGAATCCGCTGCGTCGTCTCTGATCGCCACTGGTGGGCGACGTATAGGAGAGGGGGTTCCGTGCTCGCTGGGGTTGAGAGCTGGGTCATGCGATCAATAACGGAGCGGAACAGAGTGATAACAGCCTCATCGCAGAGCTTGTTGGGATGTAAAATGCCTACTACAAGGTGGCGATCTTCGCCTCCGTTGCCTGGAGACCCAGCGAGGATCTCCCAGGTGTCTGTGGTATGCAACACCGCCGCCGTACCTGGGGGCTGTGTAAGCAGCCGCGGTAGAGAGGGAAACTGACTAGCGAGACCGGCGAGTACCTCCGAGTCAGCCTTTGCCCCCGGGACGACCAGCACGCCCCTCACTTCTCTGAGGGAAGTGATCCTCTCGAAAGATGGAGGAACCTGCCGAAGGGAGCTCGGAGGCCAGAATAGGCCCGTTAGTTTAGCAAAGTCTTCAGCCGTCGTCGGCGCCGCAATACGCGATTCCAGATACACTCGGGCAGCCTCAGGATCCGCCGGGGCGCAGCGCAGGCAGATTGCTGAAGGGTCCAAAGATTGAGGAGGCCGCGCCAGCAACTCATCTCGTTCCCTCTGTGCCGCCTCCAACAAGGCCCGGAGGCTCCCGATCTCCTCCTCCGCGTCCTCCAGCGAGGTCCGCAGAGAAACCTTAAAGAAATCCACCGCCGTTTCGACCCTGCGGAGATCCAGGTCCAGTTTCTCTGATACCTCTTCTAGCTCCATCCTGGTATTCCTTAACTTGCAGGCCTCTACCACTGTCTTAACATCTCCCTTGAGGACCGCTAACGCCCGGCCGTATGCCGCCTCTGCGTCGAAGCCCCGTTTAAGATCAGCCTCCGCGCAGTCCGTCGCCTCCGTCGCAGAGGTCTTGAGTGTCACGGTGTGTTGTTCACCGACGTCAGATTTGCGCTTCTTGTCGGAGCGAAGGCCCGTCGGGGATGTATCCGCCGGGCGTTTTCTAATGCCGACAGGCTCGGCGCACGACTGGTCCATCTCCTTTAGAGATTCTACACCATCGACGTCAATGGCAGGACGGCCCGGTTCCTCAATAGGAACGTTAAGGTCGCTCCTTATCTCCTTGCTGGTAGGCAGCGGAGGATCTGGCGGCGGCCTCGCATGGCCCGACGACCGGCGTACGGGCATATGTTTTTTTTTTTCTCGGGCGTGCCAGACTAAGCAATGCCTAGTTGGTAAATCGCCTCACAGGTCTGCACTGGTTCGTTGGACTGCGCGCGGAGACGAGACGGCTTCGTCTTCGTCTACACTGTCCGTCGGACAGCGCGCGGAGAGGAGATTGCTTCGTCTTCGTCCGCACTGTCCGTCGAACTGCGCGCGGAGACGAGATGGCATCGTCTTCTCTCGCACACAGCGCTCGGCCAGAGCAATTGTAAGCCAAGCCTACACTGTTCTAAAATGGCGGCGCCCACGTAGTGCTGTGTTACTTCGTGGCGTGCACGAGAATAAGAAACTCACAGAATTTGAGACAACTCACCAACGACTCCTTTCTTGTGCACAGTGTACTCCTAGTCACTAAGTTTATCTGTTCCACACAATGAAACGAACGAAGGAGTCTCCCGTACTACTATCCGATGATATTTTCCGGGACCGATCTCACATGCGTCCGCATCGTTCGTCTGCAACACGAGACTATCAGCTTAGTGCAACTAAGTCGGTGCAGGCCACGTTCATCCACCGTTCCACCACACGGGCATGCCTCTGTATCAAACATGGCAATGCCAAGTCTGAGGCCACTGGAGGCACGGAAGTGGTCATCACCCAGCTTACTGCCGACTAGCTCGGACGGAAACACGTCGGGCCACGCTCCGGCAGCGTCGGATGAAACCGCTTTCAGTCTAATGCCGTCTATATCTTACTCACAGGCAGACAGAAGAGTTAAGTGGGTAGTCCCACCCCTTCTGCCTAGTGAACTGTTCCTCAGAAGGACGACCAGACTGACGCGCGTCCCAGATCCGAATGGCGTCTTGTTGGTGGCTGATGAGTCCGTCGGTAGTAGCGGCCACTGCAGAGGCGCAGCTATGCGACGAAGCAAGAAAAGCGGGCAAGGCAAGGTCCGTGGCCGAGCGAATACCCATTCCACCCAGCCGGACCGATAGGCTTGCCTGCATCCATGCCTTATCATCGAGCATCAGGTCAAGGATGTTTTGCAAGGCTCTCCTCACTTGGTCGTCGAGGTCCAAAGTTTCTGACGGCAAAAGGAAGGTAGGTGAGGTCCGTAATACATACAGGACCTTTTGTACTCCCATTGCGTGCCGAAGCAGAAAGTAGGCTTGATGTCTACCGAGATGGCCCAGCCTCTGGTAAAGTCGGGAGAGTTGTCCTCCCTTCTCGGCCAGTACCGGGCCGATCATTTCTGGGAAGACCGCCGTACCCAGCAGGTCCAGTTCACACCGGTCCTTTACAAGGATGCCTGGGAGGTTGCGGTTAAATTCTGCAATCACCTGCTGTCTCTCTTCGTCCTCGAAACCCTGTAGGAATAGCTCGCATTTAGATGGGTTAAGCTGCATCCCGCTCCATTGCTCGAACGCTCTGAGATCCTTGATGTCTTTGAGTAATGCCGAAGGATCGTTGTCAAGAAGGGTCCCATCGTCGAGGTAAAACAGAGGGACCTTGGATGTCACCTGTTTGACGTACTGATGCAACAGCAGGCTAAACGCAAGAGGAGCCGCTACGTCTCCCTGCTGACAACCGGCTGATGACCTGATTTCAACTTCACCGAACATCAGAGGAGTCGGCCTGCTATATGCCTGGTGCATCATTGGATAGAGGGCCGGGGCGTGCTTGGAAACCTCTGCCAAAAGTTGTCCTCGTTTGTTCAAGTAAACGCATTTTTGAAATCTAATTTTAGGAGGCAGCATTTCTCGTTGTTTTCAAGGAAGGTGCGAGCAGTGTGGGCAATTATTTCTGCACCATTATGAGTGGCGTACCCCATTTACCGAGGCTGCAGGTAGTTTTTTACATTGATCTGGGGAAGCAGGGTCTTTGTGGCCAGTCTACGCAAGGTGCAGCCAACGGCTATGGGTCGGTCTCCTCCGGTTTTCTTCTTCAGGGCAATGAGCCACCCTCCATATATGACGTTTCTCACAGCCTTCGGAACTTGCCCGTTACGTATGATGTCGCATACCTTAGCGAGTGTTTTCAGCACATCGTTGTGGCCTCCGTTGGCAGGGAGAAGGCATTTTAGATGGTCAGGCGTGAGGCCGTCGAGGCCTCCCGCCGCACCGGATGGAAAGGTGCAAAGTGCCTTGGCAACATCCTCGCTTGAGCATGACCCAACCGCTGGCAAGCCGATAGGGGATGGTGGCACAACGTCCCCTGCGGGAGCAGGAGGGTGTTTGGCGATCATCTCATCAATCGTCTCCTTTGTTACGGGCGCAATCGTGTCATCGGAAGACAAGATTCTAATGGCGCTCCGCACATTAAAATCCATGGAAAGCTTGTGAGCAGCGATCTGGGCGCGAGCTTTATCCGTCAATACACGTTTGCCTCGCCCCTTAGCCTCCATGCAAGTGAGAGTGGCAGCTCCAAAAAAGGCCCTCTTTTCTTTGACTACGCTGGCCAAGCTATGGCCTCCTTGGGTTTCCTTGTCGACGTGGAGGACTTTTGGGGCAAGGGTGAGCAGCGCGGTCCACCTCGCTTCGTCATTATTTTTCACGACGTCTTTAAGCAGACGGTGGAAGAGTCCGAGCAAGGGAAGTCTCGCTCCCTTTGGGATCCTGCGCAGCACCTTGCGTGTCATCTTGGCGTTGGCGAGTAACTTGTGAAGAGAAAGAGGAAAAGAAGGCGGCAGGTGATGATCAGGTGTCGGCCCTCCATTTACTGGCGGCTGGCTGGCGGGTTGAGGAAAGAATTCTGCTTGTGGAGCGTGCGAAGAAGGCAGCGGTTGTGAGATGCTGCTAGTAGTGGCAGCAGCCTGTTGGAGCACTGCTGGTCCACTAGACTCGGCTCTCTTCTTCTTATGAGTCCTTCCTGTCTGGATCTGGACACCCCGCTTCGTAGGAAAACACATAGAACACCACTGGCATCGAAACTCATTAGCCATTGCTGCTACCTCTTTGAAGCTACACAGTTGCTGGCTTTGCTGTGGCTGTCCACTTCACATGCCTCGTCGTGCCAAGTGAAAATGGCGTTTTAATTGCCGGCGCGGTGAGTTTTTTTTTATAGTAGATCAGACGCTCCAACCTCAAAAATAATAATAATAATAATAATAATAATAATAATAATAATAATTTACTTAGCCATTTAGAGTTAGAAACCCGTTGTTGAAACAGGTTAATAATTAAACATAACTCTAAAAGACACGGAAATATTTTGAGTAAAGATAGACAATAAACTGCTTCTTTATACAATAACAAAATGTTACATTAGATTATCAAAAATGCAATTGCATATTTGACAACAATGCACTAGCTATGCACGAATTTTAAGCGAGATTAAGTAAGGGAAACACATACATTTTCCGTCCAAAATATAGGAAGGATTATGTTCGGCACCCGCTCGGTTGGCAAAGGTATTAGCTTCATGTTAACTTGAATCCTTATTCGCATGTCAACTGTCAAACCGGTTCTCTGAAATTACAAATGACTAATCATTTAGCCTTTTATTGATACGCATATTGCATCATTCAGTGGTCAGTTATACTGCTGAATAGAACACAACATATAGCAGGCGAGTCTTATACAATCTAGCATTGATTTATCATTTGGTTTTAATTAACATACAAAATGTAATAGTTATTAACGCTCTCACCTCAAGTGTTATTTGCCACGTGTGCCCCCCTAATTCTAGACTCAATGCACATTTATTTCGGAAAAAGATAATCAGTCAGCCTAATTTAAACATCCAGGACCTGAATCTTAAATTTATTATGGTAGACAATGTTCAGCTGGCAAATTACAACAAATAAAATTTACCTTAAAGGCACTTTAATATTAATGACTATTAAACTGCTTTGGGGCGAATATAATGCAAATACAACATACAGGGTGTATGAAAACTTTTTGAGAATCGATAGTAAGAATTGAAGAGCTCGCTAATGCAAATAGTTTTTCCAATGGAACATGCGTTCTAAGAATTCTTGTTTCGGAATGAGAGTTAAATAACTACAATTTGTGACACTGGTGTTTTTGCCCGACATAAGAGCATAAAATGTGCTGTTGCGAGACAGCCAACTTCCTATACAGAAACTAAGCACACCGTCGTGTTTGTGAGAAAATGCTGCTTCTTTTTGAAGAGCATATAAGAACAGGTCAGAGGATGCGGTCGTTTAGAACAGAATTTGCCAAAAATGAAGTTCTTTATTAGCCTTCACGCCAAATACCTCAAAACATTTACCCCCTACGACCACTACGCGCTCAACACTAACACATTCGCATTCTGCAAATGCCCATTTCATGACGATCATTTTGGTACCAAACATATGTAAATGCAGAATGTGGTTGCGGAATAATTTAGATTTTTCGGCGGGATGTCAAGATCAAGTGCATGTAAAATGACTGTATGGCGGTGCGCTGCGGCCGTCGCGCGACATTTTTATTGTACTTTACATGCACGTAATCTGGACATCCCGTCGAAAAATCTTAATTACTTACTCCGCAACCACACCTCGCATTGCCATAAGTTAAGTGCCAAAATGGTCGTCATAAAATGCACATTTGCTAAATATGTTCGTTTTAAGCGCTGTGAGTGATCGTAAGGTAATGGTTTTTAGGTAATTGGCGTGAAAGCTAATGAAAGACTCTTTTTTGCAAATTCTCTTCTAATCGATCGTGTCGCATTCTCGGACCGTCCTTTTAACCTCTTCGAAAGAAGCAGAATTTTCTCACAAACTCGACGTGCTTAGTTTCTGTCTAGGGGGACTGGTTGTCTTGCAACAGCACATTTTACGCTCCTATGTCGGGCAAAACATCAGTGTCACAAATTGTAGTAATTTAACTCTCATTCCAAAACAAGACTTTTAGAGACAATGTTCCACTGAAAATAAAATATTTGCTTTAACGAGCTCTACAACTCTTACTATGGATTCTCAAAATGTTTCCATACACCCTGTATATGCAATGCAAATATATTTGCATTGTCTATATGCAAATACAACATATATACAATATAGATGTTGTATTTGTATCTCCGAAAAATATCGAAAACATATATGGGACTTGGCTCGATGGCTTAAGTAGTTTCATCCATTGTCTATCCTTGCCGGCGTTTTGTAGAACGTTTTAGCACTTCTCTCATCTTCTGCTCAAAACCCCCACGGAACCTTAGCAGTGAAGCCGTAGGCGGAAGTTAAACGCGAGCTAATAGATCATTGATGAACGCCGTCGTCCTCGATATACTATATATTTGCCTAATGTGTGCAATTCTGGGAAAGTTCTCTTAAGGAACGTTGTCTTCACTTTGTCGGGAGCGCTAAGCTGTTGAGCGGTTATGTGTTCCCAAATGACTGTGATACCATATAATGCCACCAAACCAATCACTTCTTTTCACGTCTCAGTCTAATTGATGGTTCTGCAGAGTTCATAAAGCGATTTCCTATAACTTCCCGGAAATGCACAGCTTTATACTGCCTTATAAAACACATTTTTCAATTTTCATTATCGGACGTACCGCTCCCTAAAATGACTGATCGAGTACTGTTAAATAGAGTATCAGCCTCCGGACTCAACAGTAATTTGTGTTGTGCCTGGTATTTGCGAATTTTCAAGTGTGTGACAAATTTCACTTCGCAGTCCACTTTGGCCACCACTTAAAGTGCCTTCTGAAGTTCAGTTAAGACTCAGCTAGTCGCTGAATTGCCTGCTTAACAGCCGTGGCCACGCAAAATCCCAGCAAATTTGTTTAAGCAAAAACGTGGCTCGCACCAAAGCGCACATAACGGATACGTTAAAGCAGCCACTCTAAGAATAACCAGGTGTATTATTTACCCTTAGCCAAGAAACAAAACGAAACACGTTAGTACATATAGGTGGGAGTTTTGAGCGACATTTCTTGACATCGCTCACAATTGTAGGTTACGTCGCCGGTGAAACATTTGCAATTACGAGATATATAGAAAGCAGGTCGGATTCTGTTCTGGGCTTCTAATACAGAATTACAGTTGTTTAAAAACACTACTATAGATACCCAGATTGCGTTTGATGACACAAGTTTAAACTAGGTATTTTTAGAATCGGCAGACAGACACAAAATGTTTCATTTGATTGTTAGGTCAGTAAAATTGTCCACGACGGCAGCACCATTGATGAACGAAGGTGGTTTTGCACAGTGAGGACTTCAGCGCAGGACGCCATATTAAACAAGTCAATACATATCATCTACCGTTAATACATCGTTTATACATTCAAAAAATATAGCCTTACAGAAAATGCAGTCTAAGGGCAAGAAAAAAGTCTCACGACGCTCCCTTGCAAACTATCGGCTTGTTTTCATAGTCCACTTTACTCTACTATCGCAAAGGCTTTATAATAGCGTCGACTGCTAATCTTAATTCGTCGTGTGGGACTCCTACTACAAAACCCAGTTTCCGCGCCTCTTCCAGGTTCGGAACTATATCGGCCAATCGTCTCGACGTTCAGTTTAGGCTTTTTGGCTTTGGTCGACCCGTGTCTTTTCCTTTTGGGAAAGTGTCTATCATGTAAATTACATTGTCAGCGATGTAGCATTTGAAAAACGTAAACCAAAGTGACCTAGCGCGCGTGCGTCCAGGGCAGTCATAATATTGCATTCGTACAGACAGTCTCATTCACAGCTTCGCGAGTATCGAACTTCCTGCTGTCGTCTTCTTGTCGTCTCGGTTTGAAACCTCAGGGCGTGGTGCTTTGCGCAGAGCCTCCTTATTTTGACAGGTGCTTTAGCATAGACCACATGAGGTCGACGTAAGAACAGCCTCCGATTCTACGGTAAAAAATTCACTTAATTCTAAACGACATCTTCCTGTTGACCTCTTTTAAACGGTATTACTCTGCGGTTATCGGAAAAAACAGTTAAGGCCGCTTTAAGGTCAGTTGATCAGCCTCCTTTTAAACGAATTTTTCTAGCGATGATTATTGAGCTAGCATAGATAATAAACTATAATAATGTTTGGAAGGCCCGAGATATCTCTAACGGCCCTCGGTGTATTAATGATATGCCCCATGAATAATCCATGTTCATACGAGTTGGAAAATAATCCCCTCATAAAAAATGTGATTAGCTTCAAAAGGCATCTACGTCTGTTAAAGAGTTTATCCCAAACAGTCTCGTCCCTCGTCAGGATAGCTGTCTAATAAAATGGTTCTCGCCATTACAGAAAAGGTCATATCGTATTTTATCAGCACCATTGTACTACATATCAGCAGCGCTTTCAAAGGGGCATTCTCGTGCGCTTTCCTTATTGTGCTCTGCGTGTTGCCTTTCTTTTACGGCGCCTCGCTAATTGCCTTCCACAAGAAAGAATAGTGGCATTAGACCCATTCCAACTGGCCTTATTTACCCTTCGCCCTTTAATCCAAAAGTCACCATCAGAAAGAGCAAACCGACATCGTCGGAATGGTCTCATCGCATTAACACGGCGGCGAAATTAGGGGAAGTGCGGAAACGGCCATTTGCTGGCCATAACGGGAGTGTCCCAAGCAAAATAGTCGTTACTCTAACCTTTGAAAATGCCTTCACGCTTAGACAAGACTACCTTCTGTGGTTCTCAGGTGACGGCACCCTCGCACCCAGGAAATACCCTAGTGGTTCAAAGAAATATTGCTTTTGTAAAAGAACTCGAGGCTGTCTCTGGACTTAAGCTAACTGAAGCCAAGTGACTGTCAACACTTTGATTGATGGTCCTTTTTCGGTGTTCACAAACACCGATACCATGATTTCAAAAATCGCTTTACCATTACGGTGTAATCAACATTTATGGAGACTCAACAAAACGACCAAACATTGGGCCATTCCCTTGCCACAGCTTAGGACAATGCTGGACAATGCGCTAACTATGATGCGTGTCTTCAACGAGCAAGCATGCTCTTACTTGCAAGACAAGCGCCAATAGGTTCTCAAGACACTCAGCCCTGGGGACGTAATACAACAGGCCATTCCTACAGTTAATGGACTGTCAGAAACAGCCAGTTGTGACCGGATGCCCTGATTTTTTTAGTGCGTTTTATTTACAGTATCTTAGTGTATTACATTATAGTCGTGTAGTTCGTAAGGCTGAAAGCCCGTGTACGCAGCACTGGAAGTTCCATGGAGTAAATGCTGCTGCCTTGCGTACGACGTCGCCGTGTCTTGTATTGTATGCCTTATGCTGAGCCACTTCTTTTGGACAAAACCGCAGGCTGGCAAATTTAGGTAGAACAAACTTTTTTGTTTAACCAGTCTTAAGAGATTGGACTAATAGGTAAAATTACAATGGGTTCTCTGGCTGAAAAAAAAAAAATTGAAATGGCAACGGTGAGGGGACGTTACGGCAGCTTCTACTATAGAAGATACCGCTAGAAAATTAACGCGAAAGGCTGCGTCGATTATCGATTGATTTATTGTCCACGGGCCAGGGGCATGACTTTCTGCCAAAGCCAAGTAGAGTCCACGTTGAAAACTCGCCTGTACCCTAATGACAACTATGAATATAGGTATATAGTTTGATAAATAATATGGCGTTGCTTACAGCATGGACGTCAAGGTAGAAGCGGTGTTTTTTTTTCGTTGGGATGTAGGCCGTTAACGTTGATTAACAATGAAGGGTCCGCGTAAAGGAAATGAGGCCGGCTAAGCACAACTGGAATAAAATATTTCCTCGAAGTCTCCGTAGCACTGGTGTACCTGTTCCACATGCTTGCGTCGAACGTCCCTTAATGTGCGTCGGTGTTGGACAAAACAGCTGTATAAAAAACAAAGCGTAAACAGTCTGCAGCAATTAACAATGTTTACATTCCAGAAGAGTATATTCACAAATATTCCATAAGACAAAATACAAGGGAGACTATTAGAACTAACCCATAAGCTACAATACATGCTTTATATTTGACCTGAATGATGTTATCCTGTGTTGGCCTCGTTTTCTCCCTAAGCAAAAGGTTTCGTCTACGACTATGTTTCAATAAAACTGCATTTGCACGAGTTATCTGGTGTTGTATTTCGATTTGGCAGGACAAAATTATCTTAGGCGCCCGTAAAGTGCGAATAGATACAGTCATTGGCACAATTTGGTTGAGGTAAACATATTCAGTCCTAACGGCAATACACGAGGTCCTAAGTAGAGCTGAACAGATGCGTCGATCTACCATCTGTACAAGACAGCTAGCCATGGTCACTCTCTTCAATGACAGGAACGCTTTTAACAGTCTACTGTGGAAAACCGAGTTAATGGCTTAGTAACTAAGCCTTTGCCTTGCATTTGGAAGGCCGGGGTGCGAGACCTTCAAGGAAAGGTCCGTTTCAAA
>QVRM01003149.1:0-56248 GCA_003439945.1 Dermanyssus gallinae | reverse complement strand
AGTGTGTTTGTGAAGTTGTCCCAACGTGCAGAGTGGGTGATGCGTGTATGCACGCAGACACCCGCGCTGCATAACTGCATGATGGGTGCTAGGTCGGAGGTGACTGGCGCGAGTTACACTTTGCTGTCCATTGTTGCTTGCCGCATTGGGAACGCAGCGCGGTGAGACGACCTTCAGCAGCGCACGTAA
The DNA here is from genome assembly GCA_003439945.1 of Dermanyssus gallinae. Classification (NCBI taxonomy): domain Eukaryota; kingdom Metazoa; phylum Arthropoda; class Arachnida; order Mesostigmata; family Dermanyssidae; genus Dermanyssus; species Dermanyssus gallinae. Next base: position 56,059 of record QVRM01003149.1, on the reverse strand, counting down.
CAAAAACATCACACCAACAATAACAGCAACAGCAACAGCAACAGCAACAACAACAACAACAACACAACAACAACAACAACGGCACGAACTTTAGCAATATTTTGTTGTGTTCTACAACAACTGTGTAGAGAGCGGCCGTCACCAGCAGCAGCAGCAGCAGCAGCAGCAGTGAAAGCAACACTTGTTTGTATGTAACATATACATACGGACATCCACTACTGTACTGTCTGAAGTTGTTGTCGCTCTGAATCGTCGCTCTGAATTGATCAAAATATCGCTTTGCGCACTGCGTGGATTGGTTCGTGGTCAGTCAGTGTGTTTGAACGCCGCGATTTTGATTGTATCGCACATGCTGCTTTTTGTGCTCGCGCGACTACAACGACATGACCGCGTTTGGCTTTGATGCGCGAATCGAATAGTTGTTGTCTATTTTTGCAATAACAACAATTATTGGAGTCATTGTTGTTGTTGTTGTTTTTGTTGTTGTTATTGTGTGGTGGTGGTATTGTTGAAGTTACTGTTGTTGTTGTGTTGTCATTGTTGTTGCTGTTAAAGTTAAGGTAGTTGTCATTGTTGTTGCTGTTAAAGTTAAGGTAGTTGTCATTGTTTTTGCTGTTGACGTTAGCTTGCTATAATTGTTGTTGTTGTTGTTTGTTGTTGTGTTGCTGCTGCTGCTGTTTTTCTGTTTCAATCGGGGAGGACAGGGGTATTTATTATAATTACCGTAATCATATAACACGTAATTCATTGTACGTAGTCGCTGCAGCTAGATAGCAGCATCCAGTCTCGTTAGCAGACAGGTGGATGGTTGTGGTGGTGGTAATGAGATAGTTAGTGACTGCCGCAGTGCCACAGAGTGGTCTCAAGCAAGCCAAATGATTCCGTCGAAGCTGCTGAGGTCGACTAACATAACGAATGGAACGAATCGCATGAGCTGACAACTGTTGTTTGACAACGCCTCATTGTTTGTTGAATTTGTTTTTATCGCTTTTGTTGCCTTTGCCGCTGCCAGTGCCAGCCGGGAGTTGCTCGTTCACGATTTGCATCGATGACAACGACAGCAACAACAACAACAACAACAACAACGACAACAATTGGAACGGGAGCAATAGTAAGAACAACAACAACAGCAGGCACAAGATCAACAGCAGCAACAATATCAGGCACACCGAATCAAGAACAACAACAACAACAACAACATCAACATCAACATCATTAACAAGGACTTTGTTTCGATCGTCGTCGTCGTCAGTGACAATAGCCCACCCGCCATGAAGAAGTCTACATAAAGTTGTTGTTATTGTTGACAATATCTTGTTAATACGTGTAATCGCCGCTGCTGGATTGATTAATTCTAATTTCAAATTGTTCAACACCATCTTGCCGCAGCAGCAGCAGCTGCTTGGCTAACCTAGCCCAGCCTAGGCTGGCTGGCCGGCTGGCTTGGCCTAGCCTGGCCTACTTGGCCCGGCCTGGATCTTGTTGTCGTGGAGGAGGAGCACGTCGAAACGCACGCACAGTGGACAGACGGATGGACAACTACTAAGTGACGGTTACAGTACAGTGTTGTGTGTGTTTGTTCGTGAGTGATATGGAACAGCTAACACTGCCTCATCCGCCTTGGTCGCCTGCAGTTGTACCCAGTTGTTGCCGCCACTGTTACAGCAACAGCAGCAGCAGCAACAACAACAACAACAACAACAACAACAACAACAACAACAACACAGCAGCAACAACAACAACAGCAACAACAACAACAGCAGCAGCAGCAGCAACAACAACAATAACAACAACAAAAACAGCAGAGGCAGCAGCAGCAACAGCTGTAAGAACATTTCTTGTTAGTCAGTGGCATCTGAGTGGTGTTTGTGGGCACAGTATATTGTGCCTTGGCGTGCGTCGGTGTCTCATTGCCTGCCTGGCTGTCTGCGTTGCTGCACTCCCGTATCGTTGAGGCCGGCACGGCATAATCGATAGCGAACTAGAGACCAAAGTTCATCAGGTAGCGGGGGCCCGCGACCCCTCTGTCTGTCTCGTTTCTTTCCTCACGCAACAATAGTAGTTATAGTGGAAGTGGAAGTAGTGCTAGAGGCCATCTGCTGCTACTGCCGGCCTTGCTTGCCCTACCACAACACCCGACAACAACAACAACGACGACGACGACGACGACGACAACGACAACGACAACGACGCAAACATGGTGTTCGAATCTGTTGTCGTTGATGTAATCAACCGCTTTCTCGGATCGTACGTCGAGAATCTCGACCCGTCCCAGTTGAAGATCGGCATCTTCGGAGGTGAGTGTCTTCCGAACATATATATATATATATATATATATATATATAAACATATAGGACATGTTATAGCATTCGGAAACACGCCTGGAAACAGGACAAATACAGAGACATGGTGTCACGAAATCTATACACATTTAATACATTATTGACCTTGCTTTCCTTTGAGACAAGAATCATACATTTTCCATATTCGGTGTGGTGTTTATGTCAGCAGTATGCAATGTAGTTCTCTCCGTTTCATTTGCCAAGACAGAGACAAGATGTAGTGCGGACAGCAAATACAGCAATTGACACGACCGCATTACGGCTGGAGAACAGCAGATGGCCGGTTTGTTTTTTTCGTTTGTTCGTCAAGATGGCGTCAATCACTATACGATGCATACGGCTATGAATCTATGTCATCATCATCATATTGTTCAGTACCAACACAGGAAACGTACGAGTGAGTGAGTGTCTGCGAGAGTTTACAGAGAGAATTTCGCAGCAGCATCCATGTACCATGCATCGCGAGAAAAAGATACAAAAGATACACATACAAAGATTTTTTGCTTATTTAGATATATTCTATTTTTTCTAGTTTCTAGCTTATATCCGTTTGGTTAACGTTTTAATTGGATGGCTGGCTGGCTGGTTGATTGGCTAACCATCGTCTGACCATCTGTAGATCTGATCGAACGAATAACAGTCGTGCGCAGGAGAGGAAAACGTCAACAAGTGTAAACACAAAGTAGAACCACGACTACCCGCGTCTCGCGCGGGCGCGAGATGCTTGGGTCTGCGCGGTGCGCGATCATTGGAACGGGTGCGCGCTTCCGCTAGCCGGCCCTCCGCTTGGCGTCGACCCCGAATGGCACGTTTAAATAGTAGTCTGGCCGCTATTTACGGATATGCTGCCACTGAAGTGTCAGACTGGGTTCAGATTGTGTTTTGTCCAGTGTGTTTGAGTGTTGTTCGCAAACTGTGTATATGTATGCACTATGGTGTTGTTGTTGTTGTTGTTGTATATATATGAATGTCGTTGTTGTTGCTGCTGTCCTTCTGGCCCTTCTTTATTATCGGCATCATCACCACAATTTTCTGCTGTTGCGATGCTGGCGTTTCCCCTCGGTCTTTCTTCTGCTTCGTTGCCTTTGGTTATGGTTTGGTTTCATGGTCGTCACTCACTCACTCATGAAATGTCATGTTGTTCTGATGAAGCATCGCGTCATCGCAAAAACCATATGGAAGTATCCCTCTCTCCCATTCCTCTCTCTCTCCCTCTCCGTTTTGCCTTTTCTTTATCTGAACATGTTTGTTTGTGATCTAGTGGATCTGGATGGTAGTCGACCCGTGGGTGAATATGGTGTTGCTGCTGCATCTGCTGTTGTTGTTGTTTATATTGTCGCCGGTGCTTTGTGTTGAATTCGATCAGAGCTGTGGCGCGTCAGCCTGATATGTATACGCCTGTATGTTTCTGTGTTTCTGCGAGTCTTGCCCTTTTCCCCGTTCTGCTCTCGATGGTCTGTCTCATTGCCAGCGTCACTACAACGGGCCGGCAAGCGGGTAGCGAGAATCAGCCAAAATGAAGGGACAGACTCTAATCTCTTTTGCTTGTCTCGATATATGTGGGCGGTTGGCTGGCGAATGCTGATACTTCGATGCATTTGCACTGCTTCGTGTGTTACTTGCAATATTAGTATTTGTTTTAATTTGTTTTATGTTTCAACTGTTTGTAGTTATCACCACAGTTAGCGCATTTAATAAATGGTTATTTAACAACAAGTTATTCATGTTAATGCTACTAATTTTTATACATATTTCGGAAAGACGTCATTACATTCTCGCTGCGTTCCTCGCCAATTATTTTGTTCAGCACAATAAAGCGTAATATGTGGGCCGTAGAAGAAGAATACATATATATATATATATATATATATATATATATATATATATATATACACGAAAGCTGTATGTCAAATCAATTGATAAACCAGTACGCTGAAATATCGCTTTCTGGGCTATGTCAGTTTAAACCAGCATGTGTTGAGGTCTTACTAGCCCTAAAGGTCTTCCAAGGCAACCAGCGACGATTTCACGTCGGTTGTCTTACGCACGATATAACGTATTAACCTAACAAGTGACGAGGTACGCAGAAAGACACACAGTTTTACATTTTCAAAGGCAATACCGATTGCGTCATGTGTTGTAAACGTCATTGCAGCATCTTTGTGCAGTGGTTTTCTTCCCTGCGGCCGTGCTGCGTGCTTTGTTCAGCCTTTGAAGTGTGTTGCCTACGGTCTGTGTATATTCCAGTACCCTGCCCTAATTTTATTTGTCTCGTTTGCTCTGGCCTCTTTGCTTTCGCTATCTTTCGCTTGCATGCCTCTCTGCGTAGAACACCGACATCAGTCGAGACTTATGTTGCTCTTCCTTCGACGAAACTCCATTAGCCTTGCGGCCGCCATCTTGAAGTTCGCATTCGAAAGGTCAATCCCTGACCGTATGAGGGTTTGGGAAGGGGAGTCGACTTTCTCGTCACACCTGGAATGGCGCTGCTGTTTCCTGGATCGGCTGGCATTCGTTTGGGCCGGTTGGCGTTTTAAACAAGCGCAATCGTCAGTTCGGCAGCCCGGTGGTGGCTTCGCCATGTCCCTTTCGATCGCTCAGAGCGGTGTTAAGCGCACCAGAAGTGAACCGGGCGTTTAACCGTATTGCAGCTGGAGTCTCAACTAGAAAGAATATCTTTAATAGTAGTAACAACAGTAGCTAATGCACTGTAACTAATTTAGCCCGCCCGCACGCACTCCCGAAGATCTACTGAAACAGCAGGAGCCGAACAACAAGGCAATCTGAGCGATGAAATGATATATATGAGTATATCTGCTAGATGCGCGCGGAACACAGGCTTAGCGGTTCGTGGCGACAGCGGTGCCTTAGGAGTATTAGAAACACCTACCCATCTGCCTATTTACTTAAGAATTCATCCACAGACACGTTTAGATACGCACAGGAATCGACAAGAATCTTAGATAGACTAGGAGGTAACGCCAGCAGTCAATGAACAACGCAGATAAGTCTGGCCGTAAACCAGACGACGACTATAAGCCAGGCCGTGAGCAGGTAAAATCTCCAGATAAGAAGTCCAAAAATGCTGGGACGAATGGACGGCGGGATTGATACAGCGTTTGCTCTTGTTTCTTCGGATAAGTGCCGCCAAAGCATACCCCATTTTATTCAAGAGGTGTTTTGAACCAATTTGAACCAATAAATACATCCGTGCTTATATACACACTTGCATACATACATACTTCATATAGGTATTCTAGCAAAGTTTTCGGGCTGACCCTCAGTCAAGCTTTAACGTCCACGGAACTGCTTATCACATTGTTTCATAGACGGACCCCCATAAATACACATGTGCAACGGTGGGGCTCGAACCCGCGCACCTGTATGTCTCCTCCGGTTGCGAGGCGCAGACTTAAGCCACCACGCCACCGGCCTCGACTCATATAGGTATTTTGTGATCCCGTTAGTAATCTACCACCCCTTAACTCCTCGGGAACTATGCTCGGCATTCCGGGTCTCCCCCTCGCATGCTTTCAGGAGTTTCCAGGAGTCCCGACAATATGTGCCTGCCCATCTCCTTCGCCTCTCATGCCGAGACAAGCTATAAAGAGTCTTTCTCTACGAAGTAGGATTCATTGCTCTAATAGCGCATGCGCCATTGTACACCTATATATCGCCTGCATATTGCAGACATACGCTGTGTTCTGTATTGGATGGACGGATTTATTATTCTATATTAGACATATATACCTAAATACACATGCCACCCTTTTTATATGCGTGGCTGCTGGCTCTCTGCGAAATCGTCTCTTCTTAATGAGCTGTCGCTCAGAGAAAATTCGACCAACAGCGGAGATCGAACTGGCGACACCTCGTTAAATGACAACCATAACTCTATGACTAGCACACTGCCTCCCTAGACCACGCCGTCATTGCGTTAGAATGAAATCTCAGTGTCAAAGTAGTCATAAGTGTAGTAGCGCAAATGCTTGGTTATCTTTATAGATATGCTGCGGTACTTTTTTTTATTATTACCGTATAGCTGTTGTTTCGTTCGAGACTAGGTTTCACCTACTAGACGGTAGTTCTTACGGCTAATTTATTTCGTTTCCAAGGCAAACATTGGTTGGAAATGTTCATTGTTGATTATGTAAAGTATCGATCTATTGCGATCCAGTGCGATGGACGACAAAGCTGTTTGTAGGCCACTGAGGCCACACAAGTCTTCCGACTTACGTCAACTGTAAGCGTGACCTTCTTTTTCTCTGTTTCGATTGTCCCAATAATCGAGCGGCGATGCCTTGAAGCTGGTTGGTTCTAAAGCATCGAACCATATCGACCGAATGCGGCAGGGGCAAAGTGTCAGCCCAGCGTGACCGGTCCGACAGTTACGTTTTCGTACGCCACCATACCGGCATGTGCAGCCACCGTAGCAACAACTAATAACTAACTAGTTGGCAACAATTATCGCTCTGGCTCCACTGTTGCGGGATTGGTCTTTGACTTAATAATGATCCTTCCGCAGGTCCACCTACGGAAACCTTGTTCCGATCATTACTTCCTCTAAATGATCAAATGTGATCTTCATTGCAATTGACGAGTATCGTTCGCTGTTGTTGTTATTGTTGATGTTGTTGTTGTTGGTGGTGTTGTTGTTGTTGTTTTTGCTCGCGTAGTTCCTGTTGTTTATGGGATTGTCAATCAGATTACGACGTGCACGGAGAGACACTAGTCTGGCAGACGACTTTGACGACTTGACGCTTTGATGTCGCTTTGGAAGTTGGACCACACAAAGAATCAAAAGCGGATGAGAGTTACGAGACGAGAAACAAATTATATATATATATATATATATATATATATATATATACACATATATACATACATATAATACACACGTTTGAAAATTGACTACCCGCGAGTTAGGCTAAAATTTTATTTCTGGTTATTGTATATATGCTTACATACGTGTGTAGTACCCAAAAACTTGCTTCTCGTGATTCGTAGAGGTTTATATATATATATATATATATATATATACATATATATATATATATTTACATATTCATATATATATATATATATATATATATATATATATATATATATATATATATATATATATATATATATTCGGTACGTTGTTTCGTTCGCTAGGGACAGAGAGAGGGATTGTCGATTCTTTAACGCGCGACGCCTTCTCGTTACATGCTGTGCCACTTGTTGCGGGAGTCTGGCGTCTCCAGTCAATGACGCATATCGTCCCAACTAACAATAACAACTCTTTTCACAATCGAAAATAACCAGCCGCCGATTTTTGGCCGGATTAGTAGCGTAGGTGAATGAGAACGTGGCAGTTTGTGATAACTTCATCTCGCTGGTGTTGTTGCTGCTGCTGTTTCTGTTTCTGCTACTCTTGCTAATACTCCTGGTTGTGATTATACAATGTTTATTTGATCTAGTCAAGAATCCCTGTGTATCTTCAGTTTAGTGCAGTACAGATGTTAAGCCATTCATTAGTTCAGATTAGCTACATTATATTAAAAAAATGCTTATTACTCATGTCGAGTAAGCGTTATACGTGCATTTTTTTTTAAAAGTTAACATATAAGATGCTGAGAAGATTTAGACTTGTCATTTATGCTTGATATACACCAGTACTGTTGAGTGTTGAGAACAAACATTCTAGTATGCGAATGCATATTGATTTCCCCGAAAGTACTTTTAGTCACTGTATATTCGGTCAGTAATCGGCAAGCGAACTTGTTTGTATATTGCCAATTACTATGCAATTTATGCATTATAAACTCTGCTGAGAAAACAGTTATAATTATTTTTTTATTTACAAATATGCTTCGCCGTACGCTTTTTCCCATATATATATATATATATATATATATATATATGCAGGACGTACAAATTATAATTCGACTGTATTAGTCCGTATTATGCTCCCATCGCTGTCTGGGCTATAAATAATTCATGAGAAGCGAATCGAAGCGCCATTCCGAAACAAAAAGAATGCTTAACTATTCGCTGAACGTCGACACGCAGGCTATGCAAGGTTTGTTACACCGGCTGCTTGTTGGCAATTGCGTGCGACGGAACAACACAGTATCAACACTAAACGAATGCAAACGATATTCACAACAGTATTAGTTGTAGTTTTACTAAGTCAGAATACGCTTTATTATGAGTTGACTGTTTCTTAATGAGCGAAATGTTTTTTTTTCTGTATTTTGTTTGTTTGTCGGGTCCGTCCGCGACTTCAATGGTCGGCGAATGTCGCTGTTGTTGTTGTTGTTGTTGCTGTCGCTGTTGTTGCTGCTGCTGCTGTTGTTGTTGTTGTTGTTGTTGCTGGTGTTGGCGAAGCAGGAGGATGAAGAGAAGGACATGCGAGGTAATTTGGTGCAAAGTCACCACGCGAACGACTGAGTTGTGATGAGTTGACCAGCGAACAAATACATCAGGGGCCTTGAAGGCGTCCGACGAGGCACTCACTCGCTGGGTGTGCCTTCTCGTCTTCTTCTCCTTCGCCTCGATCTTCCCGCCAGCTGATAGACTTGTGATAGAAATAGTAGACGCCGTGCTAGCGGCAGTAGTAATAGTAGTTGTCGTAGTAGTAGCGAAGTACAACGAAGGCCGAGTCCCGATGGTGGAAATGGTTGAAGTGCCGTCTTCGCTGTTGTGGGAGCTGCCGTCGCTCGCCGTGATCACCACCGAGTTGTTGGTGATGATGGAAGACGACCGCCTACGCTAGCGATGATCTCACAGTATCGATGGCCTTGTCGTTGTCGTCGTTGTTGTTGTTGTTGTTTCTGTTATTATTGTTGTTGTTGTTTCTGTTGTTGTTTATGTTATTATTATTGTTGTTGTTGTTTATGATATTGTTGTTTCTGTTACTTTTGTTGTTGTTATTTTTGCTGTTATTGTTGCTGCGTTCGTCGCATTCGCTGTCTTGGTCGAATGCAGCGAGAAAGGCTGCGTTTGCGAGAAGAACCCTACTGATATGCGTGTTGGCGCATCGTCTCTTCATAGGTTTGGGTAGCCATCCGACCGTCGGTGACCCTTTCCGTTCAATAGCCATTTCCGCTTTTTCTCTGCTGGTTTTCACTCTTGTGGTCTTCTGCGCCAGCTTCCTACACGTATTCAGATATAGATCGGCACTGTGTGATGCTTACTCGCAAGTGTTATGGTTACTGAATCTATTATACACGATATACCCGATCTATGTGGTCGTGCCATCGATGATAGCGGTCATGGTGGCACTGCTGGAGCCGCACACGACGGCGATACAAGTTTAGTGCTATGAGCGATTGACAAAGGTGGTTGTTCTCGTTGGACTGGCAAACGGTATCACGTTCATAATGCAATTATTCACATTGCCAGCGTCTGGTAAATAAATGTCTTGGGCTGGTTGCTGTATTCAGTCATCATACAATAGCGGTCAAGTGCATTTGCATCTTGTTGCACACATAATTATTTATGTCTATTTCGTTCATACGTATATATACATATGTCATGTTTGTAATTACATTTACAAGTACACCTAAGTACACATGATGTCACTCTTTTATATCGGGACGTTATTATAGTGTCAGCATAAGCGGGCATGTTGAGATATCTTGGGTTTCCTTCTAGGGCAACAGTCCTTGTGGCAGCTTGGTCGCTGACTCTCACCGGTATTGTTGTGTATATATACATATATATTTTTAGTTGCTTATATGTAAGAGGTAACAAGTGTCTCCTTATGAACGTGTACACCGGGCAAAATAAGTGAAAACGTCACATATCCTCCAGGTTCGGGCGTGTCCAGTCTAGCAGAGTTCCACGCACAGAGGCGGCGTTACCCTTCTGAATGTCCACAGCGATTGTCTTTGGTGCAGGTACTCTAGGACAGCTCTAGCGTCTCCTGTCGAACGATTGAGCGCCTTGACATACACATTGATTGTTGTGGTCTGATTGTCGACTAGTTAATTATAGCAGCGAGGATGGCGTCGAAGATTATCAGAGATACCGCGCGCATGGTTTTCGACTTGTGCGCCCGCCAGTGGGCAACTTGTCAACAACAACTTGGAACCGAACCGAGTATTTCTCTGTCTGAACGAACAATCGGCGCCAAGTCGCATCTGGCGGATTTCAGTGCGTGCGCTGAACGCTGATTGCTGGCAGCTGACTGACTAAGCTCAACTAACTAGCAGCCAAAGCACGGATCACTATTAGGAATCGGTCTGCGGCGCCGTTCACTAATACCGGTACCGTGCAGGCCGGTGCCCGATAGGCCGCTCGCTAGGCCACCGTAGCCGGCTATACCTCCCCCGTAACTGCCAGGCACGCCTCCGCCGCCATTCGCAGGACTGCTTCCACCATCACCATCGCCGTCGCCCCCGCCACCACCTCCGGGACTGTTTCCGCCGGCCCCGCTGCCGCTTCCACTAACAGGGCGTCCACCCGTGCCGTATCCTCCGAGGCCCCTAGCGCCGATGCCAGAGCCGAGAGCGGGCCCGCCCATACCAATGCCGCCCATACCAATGCCGCCCATACCGATGCCGCCCCTGTTGAGCCCGCCGCCCCTGCCGCGGCAGAGGCTGCAGGGCCTATTATTGCTTCCCTTGCCGTTGCCCCCGTTGTTGCGGCCTCTGTCGTTGCCCCCGTCGTTGCGGCCTTTGTCGTTGCCCTCGTCGTTGTCCTTGTCGTTGCCGTTGTCCCTGTTGTTGTTGTTGTTGTTGCCGCCCCGGTCGTTGCCGTTGCCGTTACCGCCCCGGTCGTTGCCGTTGCCCTTGTCTTTGCCGGTACCCCCGTTGCTCCCGCCTTTGCCCCTACCGTCTTGGTTGCCACCACTGACACTGCCCTTGTTGGTGCCGCTGCCGTTGCCGCCCTTGTTGCTGTTGCCGCTTCCGTTGCCGCCCTTGTTGCTGTTGCCGCTTCCGTTGCCGCCCTTGTTGCTGTTGCCGCTTCCGTTGCCGCCCTTGTTGCTGCTGCCGCTACCGCTGCCGCCCTTGTTGCTGTTGCCGCTACCGCTGTCGCCCTTGTTGCTGCTGCCGCTACCGCTGCCGCCCTTGTTGCTGCTGCCGCTACCGCTGCCGCCCTTGTTGCTGCTGCCGCTACCGCTGCCGCCCTTGTTGCTGCTGCCGCTACCGCTGCCGCCCTTGTTGCTGCTGCCGCTACCACTACCACCCTTGTTGCTGCTGCCGCTACCGCTGCTGCCCTTGTTGCTGCTGCCGCTACCGCTACCGCCCTTGTTGCTGTTGCCGCTACCGCTGCCGCCCCTGTTGCTGCTGCCACCACCACTGCTGCCTCTGCTTCTGCCGCCCGTGCTGCCTCCTCCTCCTCCTCCTCCTCCTCTGCTGCTGCTGCCGCCGCTGCTTCTGCTTCCGCCACCGCCGCTGCTGCTTCTACTTCCGCCACCGCCACGCGGAGCCGCGTCTGCAGTAACGAACAAAGTCAGTACCACTACAATGATGAGGAGCAGGATGATGATGGTGTTGACGTTGATCATGGTGGTGGTGGTGGTGGTGCTCCAACTGCTACTAGAGCTGGTGCAGGCGCCTGTGCTGCAGGTGCTACTAATGGCAGATCTGGCGTCGTGATCATAGACAAGGGCGGAAGCAAGGGCGGCGTTTGCCGACCGCATTTGTTGCCCAAGCCGTCGCCGTCGCATTTTCTTGTTGTTGTTGTTGTTGTTGCTGCTGCTGCTGCTGTTGTTGTTGTTGCTGTTTTTGTCGTTGATGTTGTGGTCGTCGGCGACCACCTCGACACCGGTGAAGTGCTGGAAGACGAACAGTTTTCAGAGGTCAGCGGACGGTCATCAGAATAAGAAGAGGAAGCCACAGCAGCAGCAGCAGCAGCTGATCAAGAAGAATTAGCACAGTTACCAAATCGTCATAGCGACAACAATGAGAGAATAGAGGGGAACAATTGAATGAAGACAGTACAACGACACTGCTAGCAGTTTGATGTTTATAGATTTTTATTGGTGGCAGCATGCATACTTTCAACAACGGCAATTGCCTCTAGTGGTGTTGTAGTAGCGACATTTGATATATCAAACGAAAATAATAACAACTGAAAATCAATGTTTAATCCTAAGGAGGCAAGTCTCTTACTCCGAGCAGATGTAAGGGGGAGAAGGATTCTTGTGTGAGCAAATTTATTGGATGTAAGTCTAAATTCTTACAGTCGATACAATAAGGATCTGTCTGTCGCAAGCCAAAAGTGGAGCTGGGACTCGGGCAGATTTGCGGCCCACCACACATTAAGTCGACTTTTAGGCCGCTGGCGCGAGTTTATCAGTTGACAGGTGGTAAAAAAATTGGTGTTCTGTCTTTGCTTTGCTTGGAGTTCTACAAGGCAGCATATATATATATATATATACACGGATGTAATGCTACCACACTAGACTACGCTTCGTCTCTATTGCCGACTCGGCTTAGATCTCGAAGTATATTGCAATTGTCCGATAATTGGTGAGGTACATAGCTACATATACCTTGGCCTGACGTTCCAGAACAACATCAAATGAGAAATTCTTATTAAACCTATGATAAGCAAACTTAGGACAGAGATCTCACTTTTGCATAATCACAACATATTACCTCTCGAGTTTAAGAAAATCGTGTATGTATTTTTTCACCCTTAAAACGTGGTGTCTTGTACGGTGCCTCACTCAAGTCGAGTGTCGAACCAATAATAGTCTTTTATAGGAGGACAACCACTGAGAATATATGGAGAGATAAAAATATATTGCACTTTAATGGAATATACACATATAGCCTTCTGACACACTATAGCAGAAACCGTATCTTTTTGGGAACTACATCTGATAGAACTTATCCTACCATACGTGCTGTAAGCAATGTTGTAACACACTTATATACAACGCTTGTGATAAATTATTCAACATTGAGTTATCGCCTGGTAAGCATACATGCTATATTTTCTCATATGTTTAGATGTGTATTAGAATTATCTAGTAAGGAATGCAAAACTAAACACAAACAACAGATTTAATTAATTTTGCCGGATATATTAAACACATTTGTGTTTGGATAAGTCCCTTAGCACAATTAAAACATTTAAAATCTAATTAACACCGTTATGTACTATTTAGGATGTTGACACACTCACAAAAGCGGGCAAACACGGGCGATAGGCTTATCTGCAAAATGCCCTTGAATATTACAATTGTTCAAAATGTGTTGAAAACAACCGGAATACCTTGGTAGTTTTGGTATGGCAGTAAAAATTTAAACTAGTACCAGTACTTGCCGACTGCCGACCCGCCCTCATATATATACAGGGTGTGACTGAAAGAATTTTATAGCGATACATAAAATTGTAGAGCTCGTTAAAACGAATATTTTTTCCAATGGAACGTGTGCTCTGAGAAGTCTTGTTTCGGAGTTACAGTGAAATTACTACAATTTGTGACACTGGTGTTTTTGCCCGACATAGGAGCACAAAATGTGCTGTTGCGAGACAACCAGTCTTCCTAGACAGAAACTAAGCACACCTTCGTGTTCGTGATAAAATTCTGCTTCATCTGAAGAATATACAAGGCCGGTCCGAAGACGCGACATGGTCGCTTAGAAGAAAATTCGCCAAAAATGAAGTTCTTCATTAGCGTTCACGCCAAATAATTTAGAATCATAACTCTACAACCACTCACAGCGCTCAAATCGGACATATTCAGCCAATGCGCAATTCATGGCGATCATTTTGGTACCAAACATATGTCAATGCGAGCTGTAGTTGCGAAGTAATTACGAGTTTTCGGCGGGATGTCCAGATTAAGTGCATGAAAAATGACGCGCTGCGGCTGTCGCGCGATACGTCGGCGGTAGTGAACATCGCCACACAGTCATTTTACATGCACTCAATCTCGACATGCCCTCCGAAAACTCGTAATTACTCCGCAACCACAGCTCGCATTGACACATATTTGGTATCAAAATGATCGCCATGAATTGCGCATTGGCTGAACATGTCCGCTTTGAGCGCTGTGAGTGGTTGTAGGGTTATGATTCTAAAGTATTTGGCGTGAACGCTAATGAAGAACTTCATTTTTGGCGAATTTTCTTCTAAGCGACCATGTCGCGTCTTCTGACCGGCCTTGCAAATTCATCAGATTCATTCAGATGGAGCAGAATTTTATCACGAACACGAAGGTGTGCTTAGTTTCTGTCTAGGAAGACTGGTTGTCTCGCAACAGCACATTCTGTGCTCCTATGTCGGGCAAAAACACCAGTGTCACAAATTGTAGTAATTTCACTGTAACTCCGAAACAAGACTTCTCAGAGCACATGTTCCATTGGAAAAAATATTCGTTTTAACGAGCTCTACAATTTTATGTATCGCTATAAAATTCTTTCAGTCACACCCTGTATATATATATATATATATATATATATATATATATATATATATATATATATATATAAGTAAATAATTGGTTATATATATATATATAAGTAATTAATTGGTCGCTACAAATGCTTTGTTTTGACCAGATGAGTAATCATTACACACGCATCGTATCGTGCTAGCAAGGGCAACGCAAGAAAAACGCACGTGTGAATGAGTCATCGAAAGGGGATGCAGCAGGCGTAGTTTTTGACGTATCTTTTGACGTATGACCGCATTTGTTGTAGCGACACTATGTTCTCGATTTGTTCCCGAGACAAAACAGCACCAACTAGAATCATCAAGATGTTTATCTGCATCGCCGTCGCAGTCTTAGTCGTAGTCTTCCTTGTTGATTCGGTGCGGTGACACCGTCTTCTTATCCACTCAGCCGGACGACTTACTCTGTCGCTGTTGTCGGCATTTACAGCCGGCCTGATTCATCCTTTTTGCGCGGTGGATAGGCTGGATGACGGTGTGCTGCTCCTCGATCTCTATCGATAGATGTATATACGTATAGATCTATCGATATAGAGATCGAGGATTAGAAGGAAAACACGTCGACAACCGCACAATCAATAGGTATATATATATATATATATATATATATATATATTTATATATATATTGCCGCCGCTATCGGAATTTTCAATCAATTTGATTTGCCTCTGCGGCGGGACATATATATATATGCATGCGTACGAAAGAAAAACACGTCGAGAACTGGTCACTGAATATATATATATTCCCTAGTGAGAACGCCGAAGGTATTGATTTGACTTTTTTGAAAAAGGTTGGGTTGAAATCCCAGCGGCGCTTAAAATATATATATATGTATATGTGGGTAGGTAGCAGTGGCGGCTTGAGCGGCTAACGCTAGGTTCTAAAAACTCAGGCGTGGCCACGCGTAGGCTCTAATCCTATCCTCGGGTAGAATTCTTTCTTTTTCCTGCATTGTTACGCCGGATTGAGCATTATTCGGACGGGGGGCGACGCAAGGTTTTGAAATGTTTTGCAAACGCCGTTGTTAAGGTCGCCAATTTGGCGCGTCAGGTGGTTCCCTCTACTTCCACAGTGATTCATTCATTGTACGTTTTTTGTTTGTCTGCGTCTACTGCTGTTGATTCTGCTGCCCCGCGCCCCGCCCACGGCGGCAGGCTGGCAAAACTCACACCATTACTACAATCAACTATGGTTGGCTTTCTTGCTGGATAGCGAGAGCAAAACGTAACTGCAACAGTCACGAAGTCAGGTGACTCTTTTGTAGTATCTCGCTGTCTTGTTCGCGGCATGTACATATGCACATTTATATATATATGTATATATATATATATTGATTAGTAAATCATCACAATATTCTCTCTCTCTCTCTCTCTCTCTATATATATATATATATATATATATATATATGGAGAGCGCCGTCCTACTAACGACTTCAGAGAGCTATGTGAGCGAGCTCATCATTGTTTGCTGAGATTCGCACCTATGCATACACGATGTATTAGGCGGTTTTGTTTTTGATCAGATCAATTAGTCTAAGCAAAGATGAGTTCCCTAATTGTCATCTTGCTTCAATGGCGAAAAGTAGATCGAGAGAGAGAGAGAGACAAAGAAATGTCGTCGCCTGACCCAGGGTTAGAGACAACGCACTTACTCGCAACAGTTATAGAGGCTAGCAAAAGAGTAACGTAGTGTTTGCAAGCTGTAAATAGTTGTTTACTACAGGCTGGCCATGCGGCCGACTTTCCGCCTGCGTGTTAACTGTTAACCGGTGTTTACGGGAAGGGAGCATCCGGAAGTTTGTTTTCGAGTGTTATCTGTCAACCAGGAGAGCACGCGAATAGCAGCTGGCTTAGCTATGGGCGTTATCGTCATGTGTGTTAAATAGTAAGTCGATGTTAACCCCAGTGATACGCCCACACTTCGGATGTATCTATCACTGTACCATTGTGCACTTAATATGAATACTTTTGTTGTTTAATTTGCAGTTGTGGAATTCCAGTGTGTAGCGTCAGTTCTAGATGCGGTTATCCAATGTAATTGTTATTTAAACTCCTTCTACGGATACACTTTTCATTACACACACGGCTAGCTTTAGTTATAACTTGTTTACCAGTACGATGCTTCAGTCAGATGTCACATAGTTAAGCGTGGGATTTAAAGTTGTTCCGTTGATTATAGTGCACGCAAGCATGTGACAGTGACGCACTGTTTTTAATGAAACAGCACTTAAGCTAAATATGACTAATGTGTGGGACTTTCAAACCCACTAAAAATGCTTTTGTTTGCATATTTGGTCTTGGCTCCCCTGTAAAACGAAAGCTAAAGTTAGCATTAACTTTAGGTTGTTTTTATTTCGGCCACATACGTGATGGTACGGTGTTTGACAACAAATTGATTTCCGACTCTAGAGGGCTTAGTTGTCCGTGTTTGTCTACCGATGTTCGAAGTTTTCTGCCGACGTTATTAGAACATAGACTAGAACGACAGTGTGGCGTTTGAACACAACATTTTGTACTTTCCCGGGATCTAGGCGGCGTATTTATGCGCGCCGCCCACTGCGTTGTGAAATCAGCTTGTAGGCGGTGTGTGATACTTTATAGGCGTATTAAATTAGAGATAAGGTTTTGGATTGGGCATATTCGTTGTTCCACTATTAGATGCTAGAACATAATAGTTATGCGACGCTGTTACGTTAGACGTTATTAGACGTGAGTCATTCCTCCTGTTAGATCAAACCTGACTAGTTAAACACGAAAATGCGACAAAGCGAAACAAACGGCGTGTGTTGGTACCTTATGTAAAAAAAAGTGATAGGTTATCTATTATTATTATTATTATTGCAGAACTCCCGTCGCGAGTTAACTTTAGTATTTGTCGGCCGCTGACAGAACAAAACGACAAAAACAGTATTGGCTTGCTTGTTTAGTGGCTCGTGACGCGCTTCTCATCACGCATTCTCCGTGTGGGCTAAAAACGATATATATTGCCGTCAAGCGAGATGCTCTTCTCCTAAGATAGAGTTCCCCGACAACAACAACAACAACAACAACAAGGTGCTGACTGACCGAGCGCTCGCAGGCTTTCCGTGTGTTCGTTCAAACAACAGTTTAGATGGGCCGAAGTACTGTTGTACGTGGTTATGTGTAGGCATAACTCCTTAAGGCTCAGAGTGGCCGAAGTCTGTCGAACACTTCGGCAGACACGTCTGGTGATGACATGGTAAAGATTCTGCTATGTTGAACGAACGCGGATTTTCATCCGGCTTCGTTTTGTCGCGTAGTCATTATTACTTCATCTGGCTTGTAGTTGATGTTTGAAGCACATTAGCACATTGTTTTGTGAACACAAACTTACCTCAACTACACATGCGGCAGTCATTGTGTGAGAGGGCATTGCAACGGGGATGATGCTTGTGTTGTTGTTATTGTTGTTGTTGGGCTACTCAAAATTGTCCAACCATCCTCACCAAGGTTTGCGTCATCGCCTCTCGTGCTGCTGCTCCGTAAATCACGTGACAGAAAGCATCAGACTTCCATCTGGTCTACGAACTCTTTCGTCTTGACTTAGATGTGGAAAAGCTAGCACGGCGGGCAGCAGATCTACGCAGATCAATCAGTGGCATTGGTACAAAGTTCAATCATCAATATTTTGAACAGCGTTGGTCTAGTTGAAGTAAAACGTCAAAAAAAATCTTATGTAGTACTGTTACGATCTCCTCAGAGGTTACTGCTCTTACGGGACGACGCTTCAGCTTCAGGAAGAGCAAGGTGTTTTTTTCGCCTGTTGATAGACTATACTTGCACGTTGCTATGCTTGCGTTTGAGATCTCGAGCAAAGTTGTACCCTCGGATATCGGTTTCTCGTTAGAAGATGTCCAAGGTGTGCCACTTCTCTCGAAGGAACTTTGGCCTTACAGAAATCTAGCAGCCACGCTTTCGTCTGTTGTTTTCCTTTATCTGGGGAGCCACTCCCAAGCAGCTTCGTTGCCATACTCCTTGGGCTCTTTTCGTCCGTGCCTTTAATGAAAGGCTAGTTCGATATGTGGTTTATGATATTGATATCATAGCTGGATAGATTATTTTATTTTGTGGCAGATTAAAAGTCTGTACGACCTGTCGGACCTAATGGAAAGCGTCTGACAATGACGTGCAGGTGTGTGCAATGTGTGCAACTATCTATTATTAATGATGACACGTCGATCCTAAGAGACGAGGAATCACGATTTTAGATCTTACGCGGTTCCGCGTTGGGTTAGTTCTATTAAATATCACGTACTCTGCCTTCGAGGCGTTTGCGTGTTGTAATTTTTTGTAAGCTGCATTTAGTGTTTCCATGCTATTTATTCTTTCAAGAACTTCAGCGTAAAACGTGACATTTGATGTACATTAATCGTAATTTTACAGCAACTGGTCCGACATGAACGTTCAAATGACGAACTGCAACGATCGATGCAGCTGGGCCACTGTTACATGTCGAGGTCGTTCCGATGATGGCGGCCAATTGTAGGACGGCAATTAAATTAAGCTGGACCATATGCAATACAAAATGCAAAGTAATAACCGCTTGGAGAGGTGGACAAAATGAATGATTTGGCGCTAGGAACGAGCGTAAGATCGATGCAACGCGGGCGGACGACGACGCAAAGCTAATTGTACGATCAATAATTCCTAGGTATTGCACGTGTTTCCTTAATTTCCCTGTTTTTCCTTTGGCATTTTTCTTCACAGCGGCATCGTTTTCTGTCGTTTTGTGTCCCTACCAGACCAACTACTACGCGAGATCGAGATATTTAGAGAACCATTTTACGGTGGTGCAGGCGTTTCAGCACCGCCGCCATAGAACTATAGCACTTTTCCACCCACCCGCTCCAGCATAATCTCGTCGGCTGGAACGAATCCCTACCGGCATGCGGTTACAATGCCGTCGCTTTACAAACAACAACCGCGGGAATGCGAAGGAATAAACCCATCATTCTATACGATTCGATCTATTGATGCGATGATGTTAGTCGCGCCACTACTCCCTGTGTTAGCACGAAAGCTGCAGTGAAATCTTTGCAAGCGCATAGCCTAAATGGCCGAACAGATACGAACAGAAACAGGCAGGCGGTCGCTCACGTTCCACCAATGGGTGTTTTGTTTGAGCTATAGCCGTAGCCGGCCAATGACCGTGAGGGTGGATTAATGCATTCTGTGATATTTTATCAGAGGTAAATGAGATATTTAAGCAAAGGTATCCACTGGTACGGTAAGGAGGCTAGTCATAAGTATTTAGGTGACATGCCCGTAGATCCCCTGGCAAAGGGCAATTTGAATGCTCACGTAGACTAGAACGTGATGTCACAGTCTAAAAAGTAATTTTGTGATCAACGACGCGTTTGTCAAAATGACTACTCGTTCTCAAGCGACGGAACCATAACATAATAGACGCCTTTATTTACACAGCAAATGGTGGTGGAGAGGGGGTAGAAAATGTTTAAATAAGCGTGAAAAAGGCCCGATATCACGTTTATATACAATACACGTGATGATGCTGTAGTCTTGTTGTAGTATTCAATCTGTAGGTTGTAGTGCTTATCGTTAGGGTGTGCCCATTTGTCCATGCGCCTAGCAAAATCTCGTTGGGATTAGAGAGTAAGCAATAGGCTTAGGATTAATCGAAAGGCGAATCAGGCCTGAAGTTGTCAGGCCACACGGGCCGACACTAATTCCACAACTATAGAAGTAATGGTAAAACGAGAGCGGGGAGAAATAAGTCTGTTACCATGGTGCTCGACGGGAAGGAACGTTCGTATGCAGAAAGCGGCACCTCCCAACCCGTAGGTATTTGG
Organism: Dermanyssus gallinae; assembly: GCA_003439945.1. Lineage (NCBI taxonomy): Eukaryota > Metazoa > Arthropoda > Arachnida > Mesostigmata > Dermanyssidae > Dermanyssus > Dermanyssus gallinae. The sequence goes on along the minus strand of QVRM01003149.1, from coordinate 35,482 downwards.
ACAGCCAAGCTAAACCAATGAGCAATGAGTCGGTTTTGAGTTCAATGCTAGGTTCAGCCATTTACTTTATTGTAGGCTTTGCCTATAATAAATTGTATTTTGTGTGCAATGTGCTCGCGAATACTATTACTGTACTCTCGACCTTCTCCGTTCTAACTAAAAAAAAATTTTCAGAGAGGGACTCGGCAAAATTGTGGGAAACAAAATTTTGTGGAAAGCTAATGTAATTTTTTGTATTGCAGCGGGGAATAAAATATAGGAGGGAGAGCGTGCATACCATATTCAGTCGAGATCAGGTAGAACGAACATACACGAACGCGACGATGGCTTGGCAGCTGTTCAATTAACACACACACAGGCCACACTTATATATATATATATATACACCCGTAGTTAATGAGTATATTCCTTGCCATAATGATGTCGTTGTAATGTTAGTCGGATAATACCAACACCTATAATCGCTATAGACCAGCTGTGGAGATCGAGTGTTGAATATAAATATTCCCGAACCAACAGTAAAGAGTAACGTGGAAAGTACCGGTCGTTTCTTAGCGAAACAACAAAGCACTGATCCTTTACGTGCTTGTTTTGTGCATTAGATAAGCGGGGATGGGTCATTATATATATATATATATATATATATATATATATGTCTCTCAACTAATCTCTACGAGGAATGTACACTAAGAAAGTACGGTGCGGCGAGCTAAAAGTTGGGATATTAAGCAAAATCTCATGTGAGTCGCCTACGAAAAAAGGCTTTGCTAGGATAACAGCCGTCCGCAGCCAGCCGAAAGGGATGCAATAGTGTGCTTGGCAAGCTAGCATGCAGACTCTGCCTTAAGACACTAGCCAGAACGCTGAGGCAAGACGTGACAGTTTTAAAATGTTTACGTAGACGTGACAGTTTCAAAGTGTTTAGTCTTATGGCCGCTATGGTCCGTCCTAGTACGAGAACCCTGAAGGGAACGGCTCTGACTGCTGGAGTTTGCAATTGAAGCTAGTCTTAATAAAATGAGTATATATATATATATATATATATATATATATATATATATATATATATATATATATATATGTCTATATATATATATATATATATATATATATATATATATATATATATATATATATATCTATATGTCTATATATATATATATATATCTGAATGCAAAAGAGTGCTTGCATTTTCCCGCGTAGTGGAGTGCTAGTGGAAATTCAACCCAATAACGGGTAGCGCCATCTTTGTTGCTGCTTGGGTAGAAAGTCCTCCCATAGACAACGGTTCTTTCACAGACAACTGTTAGGCAGAAGAAAATAGCCTGCATGCTGATGGCACAACAGCCGTACCATAAAAATTGGAATGCGTACAATTATTTTGAACATAGCTCATATGGATTATATGAAATTTTTCGAACTGGGCATTTCAATCTGTACGACAAATTTCGTGAAGGACCTGACCAAAAACAACAACAGATGAGGCAAATGTGGCTAGTATGAAGGTTGACGGGACTCGAAAATTTCTGAAAAAGCGATTGACGAAAACTCACAAAATAACATGTGCATCTCTGGAGAAGGCCTTGAGCGTGAATGCTCCTTTATGAGCTCATGCACGACCTCCTTGGACTCACCAAAAATCTGCTTTATGGGTTGTCACTGGTCATGAGACTTGCGCATATTTTTATTCACCCTCGACTCAAAAGGGTGAAGCAGCACGGTCAGCTGACAAGGTGATAGTGTCCATATTCATCCTCCCGAGGAGTAAAATTGAGGCGATGTTTGAATTCGAAAAAGGTGGTGCAAAACAGTTTTAGCTGCGATCACTAGGAAGAACTCTAACGCGACTCCTAGGCGATAATTTCCTCTTCACGATAACGCGCCATCCCACTGGGCTGAAAACGCTGAAGCTTTTCTCGCCGCTTTGAAAGTCACATCAGCAACGAAGCACCCATCTTTCCGAAAATTTAAATTTATTTTTTTCAAAATATTTTTTGAAAATTTAATTTTTTTCTTTTTAAATTTATTTTTCTGGACATTTTAAATTATTAGAGGAAGACGTTTTGATTCACGCGAGTGTGGCATTTGACGCCATCGACGTGGAGCTAGAAAACGTCACAAGCAAACGTCTTCTGAAGGTCTGTTTCGATGCATGAATCTACTGCAAGGCATTACGCCGAATTATTCATAATGGTTCCACTTTCCGTCAACAAACATTCTATCTGTATTTGTTCATAGAAATGTTCTCCAAAAGACCGTGCCAGGTACGGTGTGTGTCGGTTGAGTTTAAATTAAAACGAGCCTAGATTAAATAGCGAGAACTCACCGTTAAGTGCTGTGAGTCTGGGAACAGCGACATCTGGACAGAACAAACGGCTCGTAATGGTCGCCGTCATCTGCTGCGGCGGTTATTGTTTTTTGTTGTGGTTGTTTTGTTGTTATTATTGTTGTTGTTGCTGCTGCTGCTACTGTTTATGCTGCATCGTTTACTACCTCAGACTTAGACGTAGTCTTAACGACATTGCTTCACCGCTTTGCCGTCTCTACGGTCCATATTCGAGTGTGGATCTATAGAGTCGAATGCCCTGCTGTTGCTGTACGTGACGCCTTCTGCTCCACACTCGGTCCCACCCACCTATGTATACACCCATCCGACTCCGGCACCATCTTTTACATCGCTATAAACGAATTGCGAAAGCAATTAGCGGCGATGGCCTGCAACAGCACCTGTAACTCGTTGATTGGGCGTGTCTTACAGACGGTGTGTGTTTATATATATATATATATATATATATATATACGTGGTGCGCCTTGTACCTTCGCATGTCTGTTTGAACACTGTTGGTGTCGGCATCTCACTGTCTGATACTTCCATTGCATATCCTGGAATTTGGCAAAACCCACCAAGTCCTATCGTTGTCCAAGTGGCCAGAGCCTGTAACAACTGTCGTGCACTCACTGTCCGCCAACTACGCCTTTCCTCTTCACGTATATATATATATATATATATATATACGTGAAGAAGTTGGCCGCCGGCTCTAACAATAGGAGTCATATGCTCGATCCCGGCGTGACATATACCCTTTCATAACGATTTTCCTTCAAATTATATATATATATAGAAAATATTGTGATGATTTATTAATAATTTACAATACGTTTGCACACTCGGCAGTGCTCGTCTATATATATATATATTCGTGAACTGTATTGTGATATGAGTGTATGTTAAACATTGATATTTAAAAATATATGTATATGTACAAAACACGGTCGACGAAACAGTGTCTTCCGTTTATCTCTAACTACCTTTATTGCAGTAATTGACCTTCGCTAACACCAAGCACACGTATTTCATTTCAGGCAATGTGGACCTGACGGATCTGACCATCAAGCCGTCGGCGCTTGATGACCTTAATGTGCCCTTCCGAGTCACCTACGGGTTCATTAGTAAGTGTAACTTCACATATGCCACACTGCGAACGAATACGTCATCTTCATCTGCTCACATATGTCTGCTTGATAGTAGGCCAGATATAACCTATACAACTTTATACGATGATTGCCACCAGAGTGTGGTGGAGCCTTTGTTGTTGTTACGAAGTTACGACTTAGAATCTTTTGGCGCATTTATTCAATCTAACTCTGAACGGACAGCACTTACGTTGTAAGTACTGACAGTTCTATGCAATATGATTCATATTATTTTACTTATTATTGCCGCTATGCTAGCGCAATGAATATGTGGCCTGTTTTTCAAGGGAGATGATACAAAATAGTGTAGAGGAGTCAATCCATGTGCTGCTCGGCATGCGATTTTTCTCTAAGGTTACAACTCTATCGAGTATGTGTACCGCGACTACCTGCTGATGTGCGCGGTCTCAGAATGCAAGCCAAATATCTGGAAAAAACACAAACTCATAGGATTATACTACATTTTTGCACTCTACTATATTATTCTGCGAAGAGCATTGTGAGCGCATCGTACACCGTAGGGGTTACCGTGTAGTTTCACGTGCAATACACTAGAGCGGCCTTGTTTTGGTGTGGATACTTGACCGTTGTGACAACGTTGGAGACGTGCCGAACACATGAAAAAAGCATTGCACCCCTTGAATTGAGACTCGTTACGCATCGCAAACGCTGTATGGAATGTATAACTACTGTGTGTGTGTTATTTAGTTCGTCTTCCATCTTCCATTGGTCGAAGAACGAAGAAATCTATGTAACTGGAGTTGGAGAATTGCTAGAGATGGCGAAAGAGCCTGGCAACTATTGTTGCAGTACCAGCCGAACTGGCATCGTACATGGCCGCGGTGTTGGCCGCGGCTTCTGTGAGAAACCTATTCGTTTAAATCAGTGTGTCGTCTTGCGATGCGAGGAGGTTCGTGTCAGAAACACTGCTGCTTGCTTCAACTTTGTTTTGTTGGTACTCGGGCTGTTTGTATAATATCTATGGTGACCACCGGCCTTAAGAACTTAAAATTCAGACGCACGACGATGGCGATGCGCTGTAGACCTCTTCTAATGCTGACCACGAGTATTTCTTGCCTGCAATATTAGCGTTGTCATTTCGTGCCAGTCATAGCAATAGTAGTAGTAGTAGTAGTAGTTTACTAGTTACCAGTAATAATAGCGGATGACGTCGACATCGGCAAGGCGCGGGGGCTACAGGAAACACAGGGCTGAATGGTATATAATAGGGGGGGCGATAATTATTACGCATTCCGTTGTTGCGCTGTTGCAAATGACACCGCATCCGCCCGAGGCGTCGCTTGTCAGTGAGCCCGGCGATATTTCCGCCAGGCGTCGCGCTTAATCTGTATCGCATTCCGCTCGTAGTTCGCGTTGACGCGTACTTGCTACGCCCCTAGGCGATCTAGCTGTCGTTTTGTTGTTGTTGTTGTTGTTGTTGTTGCTGTTGTTGATGATGATGTTGTTGTTGTTGCTGTTGTTGTTGTTGCTGATGTTGTTGTTGATGTTGTTGTTGTTGTTATTGTTGTTGCTGTTGTTATTGTTGATGTTATTGCCGTTGTTGTCGTTGCTACGGTTGCTGTCACCGCGTGGCAAAAGATATCATACTCTACGTCATATTTACATTTGTTGCTGTTCGTGTTGCTAGTATTGTTTGTATATTGCTTTAACGCTGCTGCTGATGTAGTTTTTACGATTGATTTGGAGATCATCTGCTGCGTACATTTTTATTGTTGCGCGTTCGAAACTACCATACTAAGCGTCTTTCGAGATCAGTCATAAACTCGATGGTAGAGTAATGAAGAGACATGGGAATCTCGGTTAGGTGTGCTCGATAGTCTGTGGTTACTCTTGAGTCAATATCGAGAGCTGCTATCTTACGCAGATAGGGTCGATCTGGCCAACCCCTGGAGTCTGATCAAAGCACAGTAACGTGTAGAGCTATGCCAATACGCAATGGCCTAAGAACACCTCAATAAAATCAAGACAGAAAGCGGCGTTGCCTGGAATACCGGAGGAGTCTTAAAATCCTGAGTGCCTAGGCGCCGTCCAGCTAAACGGCGGACATTTTCAAGCTTGCGGTTAGGTTATCCGACTCAAAGGCCGAAACATACAGTGTCATTTCAGTGACATTGTATTCATTTTACTCGTATTGAGTGTGCGTATAACATTGCTACTTATGCTGTTGTCAGCTGCTCTCGTCATATCATTCGAGAGAGGCAGCGCAGCGATCTCATCGTGAGGGCCAGACAGGCGGGCGCATGATATTTCGTATACGCTTGAGAGCACAGGCGACAGATGCACTCTGTGCACTCCTCCTCGTGTGGAAGTTCGTATTCGAACAGACCGTAATGATGGCCATGAACTTTATATCTGGTATAGACGTGGCGATTGTTACATGCAAGACAAGAAGAGAGAGAGAGGCACTGAACATATCCAAGTCTTCAACTTCCCGTCGGACCTGTTTAACTTTATTTTACCATTCCGAGAGAAAGCTTTCTAACGGCACTGTATTGTATGTCGCGACGAATGTACTGTCTTCAACCTCAGTCGAATTATCTCAACGACTGATGCGCAACTTGACATGAGGTACGCAGAGCGGCTTCTTACGCGCCGCATTGACAGCAAAGTACTTGCTTTTTGTACATATTGTGAAACCTTTCAAACAAACCAAACGGGTGCTCGGGTGAGGTGTCTCTACACTCTGCCAAGACTTGAGGTAGAAGAGTGGTACTGGCTTTCGGATGGATAGTGGCGGAGGTCGCTGGAAGTGATGCGCATGATGGCACCGAGGTCGTCATGAGCGACCACTATGTCATCTGTGAACATCACAGCTATGGCCTTTCGGCACTCCTGTTGAATACAGGCGACAAAATTGGCAATCAGAAGAGCGAAAGAGACAGCTCAGTCGGTCCCATTGCGGATTTCCCACATTTTGGCTTACCTGCGTCGTATCCATCGCACCCTGTACCAGTAAGGTGTCGTCCAAATTGCGCTCATATGGAAAGCACCGACCCTATTCGCCTCATGATGTGAAAGTGTTAGATCTGGATTACTGCGCGTATCCTCCTGAACGCGTGCTCCCTTATGCACATATATACATAAGGGAGCGGTCTATTAGATCAAAAGGTAAGAAACGACACTGTGGGTGCAGTTAAAGTATGTTGTTGCAAAAGTAATCACCGGAGGCCTGAGCACATATATATATAAGCCGAAGAATTCTCTGCTCTCGGAATTCCTGCGGCTGTGACAAGAGCATGCCATTCACTGTGTTCTTCAGTCTGTCGCCTGATATACGTTGGCTTCACGAAAACGGGCACATTACTTTCTTACTGAATTGTCGGACAAACAGCCGTCCGGCGTCGAATATTGGCTAGTTGAACACCTTCCGCAGTCAGAAATCTAACAACACCTCGTCACTCCTCAGTCGTCGAATTTTGCAATGGGAACGCCATATTGTCCTCACACGGACTGCCGCGAAATTCTCTGTTACAAACATGCATCAAGATAGAAAAAAAGTCTCTGAACAGAGAGTCGTGTGATGCGCCCAGTTTAATTCAGTCTTCAATACCCCCTCTCTGTTATTGAATATGCCTCAAAGACAAACTTATTGGCCTATTCAGACGAGTGGCATTCGTCTTCAGCTGACGAACGTGTCTTGCTCTATCTTTCCGTTCCTCGTTCACCTCATTATTAATGTAATACTCATACAATTTGTAATACTATCAATGTTTTTTTTCAATACGATTGTTGGCCTGAACGTACTGTAGTAGACAGGCAGCCAACTCTAACAGCATCGGCGAACTTGCGGAATAATAATCCAATTATCTAGGGACGCCGAAGGCCAAATTCCGTTGAAGGGTCGATTTCGATAGCTTGTCGATAGCTGTTGGTTCGTTGGCTGCTCAGGAGATCCACGTGTCGCTCTCCTGGGTCGTATGTGCATCAAATTTGTTGTTGTTGTTGTTGTTGTTGCTGCTGTTCTTGTTGTTGTTGCTGTTCTTGTTGTTGTTGTTGTTGTTGTTGTTGTTAGTGTTGTTGTTGTTTGTGTTGTTGTTGTTTACAATTGTGAGATGTGGACGTATACTCCTTGTCTCATCCTAGCCGACCTCATCAACCGACAATGCGGCGTTTCCTCGGCACACTGCAAGCGTAATAGTTGTCGTGAAAACTCGCCTTTGCGCCGATCTCATGAATGCATTACCATTATTATTATTATTATTATTATTATTATTCAGTGCATGGATCAGAACTAACGTTGCAGGCGAAAACTCGCTCTTCCTTCCCGTCGAGCTCATTGGCACGCCGAATGCGCTTTCGTGACGTGCCTCCGTGACGATTCCTGGGGAGACATCGAGAAATGCGAGCATCTTATTGAACATATTTAGAAAAAACATATATATATATATATATATATGAAATCTGTGAACAGACAGCCTTAGATTGACTCAGTTCAACTCAGTCTTCGACGTATTTCGATCTTTCTTTTCCTTCCTCGCTCACCTTATCATTCATGAAAGACTAGTACAATTTATATAACAATCAATGTTGGTTTCTATTATTCTATCATTAATATATATATATATATATATATATATATATATATATATATTTATTTATTTATATATATTTATAAGCCAGAGTTGCCACGCGAAGGCCAACACCCATCGAATCAGTTGTCTCATTCTTGTAAAGCTTCAGGGTTCGTTACGCCGTAAAGCTTGGTGCTTCGATGGCGTTTTGCGGCGACGATTGTTTGGAATGTGTGTGTGAGTCTAATTGACCACTTTGAGGTCGTGTGCATGATGTTGATGTTCTATGCCGTATACATAGAAGCGTTTCTTCTATTTATCGAAAGCTTCGAGAATTGTGTGTCAACAACACGGGGCCAATGTGCGCCATCGTCACCGCTGTCATGGTCGTCAATTGAGAGATTGAATGATTTGATTTATTCTTGGTCGAGTTGCTTACAAGTTTACTTATAGGGCGCCGCGCTCTACAGGGATATGAAATCGACGACACACGTGTCGACATTGTTTAACAAAAAAAGGCTGTTACTATTCGAGTTATATTCGTTGATCGTCAAGTGTGTACAAGCGTTTTTGGACTGATCTCTGACTATTGATTCAGCGCCTGTTCTCTGACTAGTTTCAGAGGAGCTTCTGCACACACACCGTGTAACTTCGTTAAAGTGTGCCTCGTCTAAATGATGCCGTGCAGCCTTTATGGATGGTTTTTTCGATCGCCAGGTTTCAACATCATTCTTTCACAATACGACATCATTCGCTGCTATCGGGGGGCGTGCGCTAAACAAAGACATAGGTCACCGATTGATTGGATCTACATGTGTCCACCTGGCCACATCCTCCTTGCAAACAGACAATTCATGAGCTATTATCTTATAAGCTTGCGTCTATACTGCTTGCAGACTCATCGTCGAATGCTGTTTAGTCTTAGTTATTGGCTGGGATATCAAAAAGTACTCTATTACTATCCAAAGCTAGGCTGAGTGGAGAAATCCGCTCTATTACTACTGAGCATTATGTGTGCGTCCAGGTGTCTCAGAACTAGCTCTCTCTCCTAATAACTATAATGGGGCATCGTACATCTATTTCGCTAGCGTCTAGAGTCGACGAGGAACGAATGTCAAAACGAGCGAAATAAAGTCGCATTTTGGATGGCCGTACGTGATACCTTGACGACCGATCTCAAGATGCTGACGGCATTGTTCTAGCAGCAATAGTAGCAATAGAAGCAGTTGTAGTACTCGTTGTAGCAGTAATAGTATATGAAGCAATGTGAAAAACAGTTCCGTGGACGTTAAATCTTGGCTCAGGGTCAGCTCGAAAACTTAACTTTTTAGCAGTAATAGTAGTAGTAATAGTGATAGCAGTAGACTTTGCTGCACGAACAGTGGTGGCCTGCGGCCGATGGTGGTGCTTCTCTGCATGTATACCTATGAGCGGTCACTCGGTCAGCGAGTTGGAAGTCAGACGTACCATATCGTCTTCGTTGTTGTTGTTGTTGTTGCTGTTGTTGCTGCTGCTGTAGTCTTTATTGTTGTTGCTGTTGTTGTTGTTGCTGCTGCTGCTGTAGTCTTTATTGTTGTTGCTGTTGTTGTTGTTGCTGCTGGTGCTATCGTCGTCGTCGACCTGTCTTGTTGGTACAATGTGGACAGCTTAGCTTCAACCGCTGCCCCGCCAGTCTACTCAGATAGCCTTCCAGGCAAACAGACATAGAACAGGCATAGAAGAGAGGAAAATAGAGAGAAAGAGGACGTTCGCTCAGCGTTTGAGCGCCGAGTTCCGGCACATTCGAGTCACGAGACGGACGCGGAGACGAAGACGACAACGAACCTCTCGGCCACAAGGGCCACCGTGCGACAAACCGGCCACACCCTTTATCGACTTGGTGGTCTATATCTTCTTACTGCCAGATGTTTCCCCGTTTAGTTTTTTCTTCTCTCTTTTCTTCCCTCCCTCGTGCTGCGGAAACACTTTCCTCCCTCGTATGCTTGTTAGCACGACGTTCGACTCCTACGAGACTGGCAACGCTGCCGTTGCATGCATCTCTCTTTTCTAGCTAATTGTGATCCAAGCTCAGCGTTCAGTTAAAAAATAGTCACGCAAACGAATTTATATATCACAACTACTAAGGTGAAGGGCCTAATTATGCATGAAATGCGAAGAGCAAAACCTTTTTTTTAGCTCTGTCTCACTCCTTCTCTACCTGTATATATCGTATGTATGTATGTATATATATATATATATATATATATATATATATATATATATATATATATATATATGCAGTTGTTGTGTGAGTGCGACTGAGTGCCTGCACACTTGGATGTCACGTCACCAATGTCGAATTTAACGACGAGGGTAGAGCTGACTTAGTTTTGGCCGGAATGCATCATTATAGAATCATGATCGATATTATGATCGTGAACTCAGTCTGATAAACCAATGATAATATTTTCACTGTTTTAACGGTCTTTTCTACATTACCGTCTTAGTGGCGTGCGCTGATGATGCGACATGAGCATACACACGGCCACAGTCAGACACGGGCAATAGCTTGTTGCAATAGCTGCAAAATACTTGTTAACAAAAATAATTGTTACAAATGCTCTAAATTTTAATTATATAATGAGGTCATCATGGAAACTGTAAGCTCAATTATACATAAGTAAGTAATATATAAATTTGCTGTGTGAAAAAGACGGTCCTATAGGAAAAAAAACATGGACGCATAAATACGCGTGTCTCTGTCGTCCCCCTCGGTGGTAGACCCTAAGTCCTTTTTCTCCCAGCTAATTACCTGTGTGCGTAGACCTGCTTCCCACTACCTGACTGATATGTCTAGCAGTTTTGCTGGAATACTCCTGCCATTATCTGTCTGTCTTCCTGGCTGTATACCAGCCAGCCAACGAAATGGCGCCGAAACGCTTCTGCCGATCGCTTTTACTGTGCTTGACCTTTTCCCAGGGAAACAGGGCCATATGCTTGCTCCTCGTCCGAACCTTCCTCGGCCTAGCTATTATGATTTCTGCTTGCTGTACTGTGGTTGTCGGCGCAATACGAAATCGAGCGCGGATCGATGGTGATGTCCTCAAAGTGTTTTTTCCTCTACGAGCCGTTGTCGCTCGTCAACGCACGACACCAAATCATCATATCATTGCACACGAAACAGACAAACAAAAACAAACTAGGTATATATATATATACTTTTTTTATATTATAATGATAATATATATTATCCATCCTTCTTGCCGTCATCATGATCATCATGTTGTCAATACATTGATGTGACTTGAGAAGCGCTGCATTAGTCAGCGAGCGGAGAGTTAGTTTGTTAATCAGCTTGCAGTAGGCCGAACGTTCTCGTTGTAGATGCCTATCAATCTTCATGTTGCGATTTCTCGGGCCGCTGAGAGAGACAGTAGAAGGAATAGAAAAAAAACGCACTTATTACTTACCGAATAAAGGGTGGAAGGAGGCTGAGTTGATTTGTTGTCTGCGAGTCCGCCTTGTCGTGCGACTCTCTGGCTACATGCCAGGCAAACATATTGTTGATTATTTCCAGTTCTATAGTACATTGTGGTCAAAGCGTAATTTGGTTTTTGACTGTTCTTTGCCACATCGGTCAGAATCAATCGGCCAATAAGATTAGCGTTCACAAGCTGTGATAGTACCCGTGCATCGTTGTTCACAAACAAATTTGACAGCGACGGAAAGCTTACACTGTGCGGCTCGAGGTCACATCTTCTATAAAGACTTTTTAGGATTTTTTTAAATTTTAGGAGTCATACACGGACAAACAACACAGCTAGAATCACAAACGGGTTCAAAATCCGCAACGGGAACGAGGAAAGAGTCGCGTTCATTTTTGTGGGGCCGAAAATAGGTGGATTCGCTTTCTGGCGTTTTCTGGTCATTGACTGGCAGATTGAGATATACATGTATTGTCAGCGGGCGGAAGCGAGAGGAGGCGGAACGATATGGCATAACATAGAATCAGCTTTTTTATAACATAAAATGGTGTGTGGTACAATTATTATAGTCATATGTATTGTTTCCAATATCCGTACTTCTGAAAGAAAAACGCAACTAATTGGTAATATATATATATATATATATATATATATATATATATATATAATATATATATATATATATATATATATATATATATATATATATATATATATATATATATATATATATATATATGAGTGTGAAAGCGAATGTCGTTGTTGATGGTGATGGTAATGGTACTGTTTCTGATGCTGTTGTCGCAATTGTTGTTGTTGTTGTTTCTTTAATTGCCTGCGATTGTTATTCTTGTTTACTTTTTTTGCGTATTTGCTGCTCTTGTTGTGATTCTTGTTGTTTCAGTTTTTGTTGTTGTTGCTGCTCGTGCTATTGTTTACTGACGTTACCTTCTGTTGTTGTTGGTATTTGCATTTACTGTTTAAATATATATTTACTGTAGCCATCGACGATTTTTATCGTTATTGTTATTGCTGATAACATGATAGTTTGCGCAGTGACGGTGATGATCGTCACGAATGATAATGCAAATGGTGATGGCTAATACTATGTCAGACTGGTTTGAGGTATTGCTGAGGCTGTGAGACGCTTACTGGCGACGTACATGTGTGTGCCTAATGATTTTGATATCCGGTTCCGACTTTTTGGTGTAGTGTACATACAGTCGGGGCCGGATACTGCTGGCCAATTTCGGCGGAACATCTACGAGCTGGCAGCGTCTATCGCGGCCTACGTATGGAGATGCCATGCTAGTGCATATTAATTAGAATAAAGGAATTGAGTGTTTCCTAATCAATTATTCGTTTCAGGTCGCAGTCGGACGTAACGTCAAACAAACTGCCTGGTTGCTCGATAGGGTGTACGGCTCGATGTAAGCGTTGCTGGTTGAGCTGTTGATGCTGCCGTTGTTGTTGTTGTCGTTTTCGATATAGCCAAACGTCATCTGACGATGCCGTATGCTTTAGTAGAAAACATATGCATACTGCTTAACTAGAATATAGAAGTTTCGCCATTCATTTATCACCCACCACGTCCCAGGCGAATGATGTCATTGACTGTTTGTAGAACTAAAGCGGCTCTTTAAATAGGCGCCATGGGTTGACACGAAATTTACGGATAACGGTTCAAACGTTTATTCATCATAATTGTAAGAATTGAACACTAAAAATAATAATACTAATACTAATAATATTAATTATTATTATTATTATTATTATTATTATTATTATTATTATTATTATTATTATTATTATTATTATTATTATTATTATTATTATTTATTTAATATGTCTTAGAGCAATACAGTTGTGAGGTGTAAATGTGTATCCTCATTATTATTAATATTATTACTCCATTATATTTTTTTTACTAGGAGTGCCTCCTCGGGAACGTGTAGTCATTATTTAACTCTAACATAACTGTTCCGTGTTTCTTGTAAATACGTTTACATTGTCTCTGATATTGTTTCCCATTACGAAACGAATCCGGAGCCTTGATGGATTACAAGGAACTAGCTTTAAATTTATGTTTGTGCATATACTATTTACATGCGCTACGTGAGTATGGATAATCAACGTAACTCACTCTCGTACAATGTGTCTTTCGATTTTCGTAATTTTGATTTATTACGAGCGTAAGGAGTCAACCAACTAATTTTCAAGTCTTTCCCTTGGTGACATGTGTTCAAAGTTTTCGGATGCTCTGGCAGGGCGGAGAGAATACGTTCAGGAATAGCCAGGCTTTGATTTTGCGCCTAGAAGGTTTCGCTCAGTTGTAAGGTTTGGTGAAGGAAGCCGCTAAACCTCCTTGAATAGGTTTAGGAAAGTAGATACCTACATATATATATATATATATATATATATATATATATATATATATATATATATATATATATAGGAATGATATGAAAAGTCCCGGATTCAATACCCAAACGACGAGTAATAAGTAGGTGCCGACTTACTTTTTTTTGTGAAACTTGATAATGCTTAATAAAGTGCAAACTCTTATTAAGACTAGAACAGGGAGGGAGTGTTGCCAAACAAATGGAGAGAAATGGGCCGTAGCTAGGGATCAAGGGATTGGGCAGGTGATAACGACGACGACGACACCAGGCTAATGATACTTTCTGGGCTGACTCTCAGCCAAGATTTAACGTCGATGGGACTGCTTGTCGCATTGCTTCATAGACGGACGGACCCCCATAAATACAAATTAGTGCAACGGTGGGGCTCGAACCCGCGCACCTGCTATGTGTCTCCTCCGGTCGCGAGACGCAGACGAATGCACTCTGCACGCCACCAAGCTCGACACGACACCAGGCTAAAGCCGTCGACTGGCCAGTGCTGGTCTGTGTGAGCTTCGGTTTCTGCCGGCTAGCAGTGACCATTGCGGCCATAGCCAGCAAGAGCGCACGTCATTGCGAGACGAGCAAATGAGCGGCCCACTGGAGATCCGTAGAGAAGATGCGAGAGAGCGGAGAGAGATGGAGAGAGACGGAGAAAAACGATGACCTGTTGTATTTGTTTCTCCGATCATCATCGCTACTGTTTGCTGTTGCTGCTGATAGCCTCAGCTGTGTTTGTTGTTGTTGTTGTTGTTGTTGTTGTTGTTGTTGTTGTTGTTGTTGTTGTTGTTGTTGTTGTTGTTGTTGTTGTTGTTGTTGTTATTGTCGTCGTCGTTACTCTGTGTGGCGGACGACGTCCAGCGTGCCCGAGTGTGGTAATAACCGTTTGCTCATGCACGCGCCTGGCCACTCGTCAGTGCGACAAAGTCAATGTTGTATACAGTCCTCTCACTGTCTTGCTCTCTGTCTGGGTGTTCAGCTGTGTTGCAGCCCTCCATTATACCGTGTCTCTGCCTCTGTAGGAATGTTGTTGTAGTCGTGGTAGCAGTATGCAAATTGGCAGGCAGAGAGACAGACAAAGCTGTTCGATTGACTCACGAGAGTTGTTGTTGTTGTTGCTGTTGTTGTGGTTGTGGTTGTTGGTGTTGATGTTGTTGCTATTGTCGTTATTGTCACTGTTGTTGTTGTTGTTGCTGTTGTTACTCTTGCTGTGCTTATTGTTGTCGAGGTAGTCGCTTCTGCTACACTCTGCAGTTGTTTGCCCTGCTGTCAGGAAAACGAAAAACAGCTGGAACCGGGCGGGCCGGCCGGCAAGAATAGGGAGAACGACGACGACGACGACGATGACGAGGCCGCGGTGGTGGCGGAAAAGGAAGAAGAACAAGATGATGATGATGATGATGATGATAATGATGATCGTGGGGAGGTGAAGGGAAACGGGAGAAGACAGAAATATTAGCGCGGGACAGCTTTTTCCCTCTGCCTCCCCTCTCCTGCCCCCGCCCCTCCTGCCCCCCCCCCCTCCTGCCTATATTTTTCTCTCATCCGCCTTACTTTGGGTAGAGTGTGTAAAGCAGCTTGCAAATGCTAGTCTGAAAAAGTGCACCGAGACAAGTATGGCTGTTGCCGCCGCTGATCGAGGAGGGAAATAAAAGTGTTGCGTGGCCACATAATAACTACGCCAACTACTACTCGGCTGTACTGTGGATTATTACTTATATCGAAATATACTTATTATATTATTTCGTTTGAATATTATTGGCACTGCCTTTGGCAGTACGGCCGCTGATCGTTGTGTCGTGAGTGTCGCGTTCGGCTCATTCGTCACTACAGAAAGCGCATTGATACCTAGGTAAATAGCTTGAATATATATATATATATATATATAGAAATATATATATATATATATATATATATATATATATATATATGGAGAGAGAGAGCGAACGCCTCGAAGGCCGGCCATATAGTCAAACAGATGATAGGGTGTGGCTGTGGTGTGTTCCAACGAAAGAGCCCTGCTGCGTTAAGGCCATAAACATTGTTTCGATTGTGTCGACATTACGGCGGGTTCGCGTGGCAATGCACACACACACACTTACACACCACACGCTAGCTAGCTAGCGCAAGCAACTCGTGCTTCTACAGCGTTTACTTTTACCACTATTTCTGCTTCATTTACCAGTGGGAAAAGTACTTGATCCTGATGACTCAATGTAGCTTTTATGGTTCATCATATCGTTGCGAATAGCGAACGTCGTCACGCTGACGCGGCAATGAATGAAGAATGGTTAAGAATGGCGAATTAATAGTAGTAGCAGTAGTAGACTTTTACGTGCGTGCGGCCTTACCTCAAAACGCTTGCTTCGAATCCTAACAGATGATGCTAACTCATGGAGACCTGGCCTGGTCAAGAATAACTCTATACACAAGCTCATAATGAGCGGATTATCAGGACGCTTTTTATCAGCCACAGGGAGGCACTTTTCGATGTACTGAACGGGACCCGTACCGAACTTTCAATCCTTTTACTGATCGCCTCGAATAGTGTTTATGTCACAAAATCACGTTATCGCAAAGGCTGCAGCATATGCAGCGTGTTTATTACTTCGCGAGCTGCGTTTGACTCGGGAGGGATGGAGAGCACTTACGTTCCCAGAGATAAACTAATTTCTAACCTGGAGGTGGGGAGAATACGAGTTCATTGGACGTAAGAGCCTTAGTCTAACTACTGGGGGTTGCCATGCATAAGATACCGCAAAAATGAATACGGTGCAACTCCAAAGTGCTAACATAACAGAGTTATATAAATAAATAAATAAACTTATCACAATTTCTGCTCTTCACTGCTCTATCACATTGTTGGGTTTGCACCAGCGCAACGAAGAGATTTCATGGAACTTCTTTCGAATACAGATCTTCATATGGAAGCCATGTACAGCTAATGCTGCGATCAGGTGTCTCATTCTAATAATTGCAGCAACTCCACGAACTATACGTCATTCCCTGAGTTTCATAAGACAACGGTATTACGCAATGTAAATATTCACAGTTAATACTAGAAAGTATTAACTGAAGAACATGGTCTTGAGTTCTGCAGTCAGTTCTATGACCAAACATCTTTTAATAACGCCCATCCGCTCCATAAGTTCTTTTGGAGGTCCTGCTCGTTGTTCTATTCGACTGACAGCAGAGGATAGGCTAGAGAATCTGGGAACCCTCAATTGGCTCTCATATCGCTAAAAGCTAAGGGGATCAACTGGAAGTCGAGTTGGGAATCTGGAGGTCGTATGTGCGTAAACATTTTTCGCCATAATGGACTAGCACGGCTAATTTTAAACTGATGCTAGCTGATCGCGTTTAAGTAGTTCAAGTCTGTCGACCCCGGTGGCGTGGTGCATTCCGCCTGCGCCTTGCGACCGGAGAAGACACATAGGTGCGCGGGTTCGAGCCCCACCGTTGCACATTTGTATTTATGGGGGTTCGTCTATGAAGTATTGCGAAAAGCAGTCCCGTGGACGTTAAATTTTGGCTGGTAAAGGTTCAGCCCAAAAAGTATTTTTTTTAAAGTAGTTCGAGTCTGCCGTTCCATGGCGACATGTCGTATTGACGAGGTAGGCTAGTAATGGCTCACAGAGCATTGTTTTGGGTCACCCGTAACGAGTGCAGTGCTGCCGAGAAGGTTGCGGCCCATATAGTGATCCCCTACTTGAGAATCGATTCCAGGTGCGCCTTGTATCTTGGACCCAGAGAACAACACAGGAGGCTTTGGCCTTCCTCAGACGTGTCACGCCAGCCATGTCACGACGGGAGACTCTGACGTTCAGTTGAACATGGCTGCCCTATTTCATGTTCTCCTGAGGCGTAAAGTCGAGACATTTCACTTATCGGCTGACTGAGAAGGAGTGTCGTGTCGCCCATTTGAAGGAATATAGTACCCGTGCCCAGTTTTAGCCTCGATGCCCGTTTAGGGGCCAACCACCGATGGTGTCATGTATATATATATATATATATATATATCTAGGTGCGGATCGAAAAGTTTTATTACATATTTATAAAAACGAGTAGTTGCTTGACCTCGAGTGGCGGCGTGGTGTAGGGGACTAGTGCGCTAGTTATGGTCGTCATCTACCGGGTATCACCGGTTCGATTCTTGTTGTTGATCGAATCGAATTCAGTTGCTTCTGTGAATTCTTCTTAATATCCTCTATAGTCTCGAAAGGTTGTCTTTTCAATTCAGCGTTGTCGTTATGGAGGCTTAAATATTTTTTTTACCAAGAGTTCAGGCCTCTTGCATCCGACGCTATCGTGCAATCTATTTAAAATCTATCTGCGTTAGTATTCTTCATTGACTGTAGACCCAGGTGGCAAAAAAATGTCGTGAAAGATAATTCCTTTGTAGTTGAAAAAAAGTTAAAAGAACCTTGGTGTTGGATCTGTTCTGTATGAATTTATATATAAATTCATAAAAGTTCTGGAAAGTCAACATTTTTAGAATGACCCCCATTGCCAGCTGTCTGACGCGTAAAATATTGGTCAAGACTGTTACGACTGATCCATAGGGTATCTCCAATCCCTAATAGTAATTCGGCGATGGTTAAGTGCGATATCACAAAGTTTTTCAACGTTTTCTTCTCTTAATGACGTCGAAGGCCTTCCCGAACGGAGATCATCTTCGGTCTCTTCACGTTCGTCGCGAAATCGACTGTACCACGTATAGCACAGTGTTTCGGGACATTGCTGGAGCTCTACAAGCTGCTTGTTACAGTACCACCATTTTAGAACATATTATTTTATTTTTAATACAGAACTTATTGCAGATTTGTTGCTCCTCCATTTTCGGCCCCCTAAAAATCAGCCTCGTTTTCTTTACTCATTTGTTTCAAACGCAGACAAGAAACGCCGCAACCGATTGACGCGACATGTGGTCGGTGTGTAGATGATGAATGCCGAAAACAAACCGGAAAACCTTGATGGTTTCGGTCTGGCGACAAAGTTCAAAGTACTAGAACTTGCCGACCCGCCTTCGTACTTACACGTTACCATCGGTGGGACGGTGTACAAAAGTTACTTACTATTTTGGTCTTATAGTCGTTGTTTTCATTCCTAAATTGCATAGATGTCATGCGTAGATGCCGAGAACTTGCTCGTTTATTACCCTAATCATTTGTAATGAAGAATTTATAAATATTGTTTATAACGTTATCAACAATTATCATCATCGTTATTGTTCAGTTAGCACAATTTTTAGATGTGAACGTCTGCTTGACCTTAATTGTTCACAGCCTGAGACGCTCACCACAATGATGAAGGCCGCGTTCCCCTGCACATAGTCAAAGAGAGCATTTGCAATGGAATTAAGATCAGTATCCAGCATGGCGCCGAGCTGAGGCGAGGGCAGGGCTTTAAGCCAGCCTCCGCTATGGGGATCTGCCAACGAGAAAGGGTTCACCGTGACTAGCCGAAAACTCGGCTAGCCAAAGAGCCATTTTAGAGCTTAGTTTTCAGCAACAAAATTATATTGGCCTTACATAAATTATATAATAATTTAATTCGTATATATATATATATATATACGTATGGTAATAAACATAGAGCATAATTGTAATAAAGCCTAACCTTTCTTTTGGTTTCCTTTGGCTTGCAGAGAAGCTTACGTTGAAGATACCATGGAAGGACCTATACGGGTCGCCGGTCGTGGCGACGGTCGACGGCGTATACGCGGTTGTCGTGCCGTCTTCGGGAACCCGATACGATGCGGCCAAGGAGTTCCGGGCGCTGCAGGACGCAAAACAGCGCGCGCTCGCCACCAACGAAGACCTCAAACTAAAGGTTAGACGGCCTGCCTGCCTCTCTGCCGGCTCGGCAGAGTGGTCTGTGTGTCCTCACCTCGAAGGTCATTTCTACGAACGATACTGCCATTCCTCATCAGATCGCATCCGATTGCCCGCCTGATGGCTTGTTTGACCAGTTGGAAATGGTTCTAAAATATATTTGATGGGTATACGAAGTAGTAGTAACTGTATCTGTATGTACGCGGTGGCGTGCGGCCTTACGGTAGTTCTGAGAATGTTTGTCTGCATGAGTGCGGTGTATGTTTTTGGCGAGTGACGATCTTAAGGCGAAACGCAGAAACAAAGTCTGTGAAAGAAATCGTGTCTCCTGACTTAGTTGTAAGCTGCATCTATCTTACCGTAGACGTTTGGGAATCAATCCTACGATACACAGCTCCGAAAATATGCTGGATTTGAGTTGACTTTTGACCGGGGCGGGAAATTCTTAACGATGGAACAACTCTCTCTCTTTCTCTATCTATCTGTCTCTCTAATACTTTTCTTTGGAACACTTGCTTAGGAGCGCGAGATGAAAAGTCCTGCCAAAAAGGAGAAGGAAGACACGCTGGTGGAGAAAATCGCCGCCCAGATCGTGAAGAATGTTCAAGTGAAGATCTCCAACATTCATGTGCGCTATGAAGACAGCTTTAGCAACGCCGCGAGGCCGTTCTGCTTTGGGGTGACGTTGAATCGGCTGAACTTCGAGACGACAGATGGAAACTGGCAGCCACAGATGGTCAACAGGACCCAGCACATATTCCACAAACTAGTCGCGCTGGACAGTTTCTCGTTATATTGGAACTCGAGGGTAAGGCTGATCGCGCATCTCAGTCCAAGGGAGATCATGGCTGAACTGGTGAACACGATCGCACGCGAAAACTACAAGCCGCCCGGCATGGGATATAGTAAGTAACCCTCTTACTGATATATATTTATATATATAAAGGACCATAACGTGTGGGCGTCATATGATTTTTCGAGTTTATTATATTGTGCGGCGAGATCATTAAATTAAGTAAGGGAAAAGGGAGCCGTAAGGGAAACAGCTTTTGTGCTTAATTCAGACCTGTACCACAATGGCGATACTTTTTCTGCGGAGTGGTAATTGCGGGTGAAAAATCATGGATAATTGGGCTAATTTAACAGGATTTTGGTCGTGTGTGCTGTGTTTCAGTGGTGGGACCGATTACATCGACTGCCCGCATGAAGATCAATCAGAAGCCCGAATTGAACGACTATGAGATGCCGTCGACGACTGTCGATATCCTTGTCGAGGACATCTCCATAGCAATGGCGAAATATCAGTACCACGATATTATGGCACTCATGGACTCGATGAACAGAATGTGGCTAGCGGACAAGTTCCGCAAGTACCATCCTGAGGTGCCACTGCACCGAAACGCGCGCAAATGGTAGGCCCACCTGACTGAGGCATTAGCCTCGTGTAAATGCAGTTCGGTTTTGTATCTTGATCGACTTTTGAATATATATATATATATATATATATATATATATTGATGATTTATTAATCATTTACAATACGTTTGCACACTCGGCAGTGCTCGCCTCCTATATATATATACAATTATATGTATATATTATAGACATATAATTGTATATAGTAGTTCACCGACGTGGAATGTGCACCTTCATAGGATTGCTTTCGCTACGCTGACCTTATCTGCGATATAGGCTGCAAGCCCGCTCAAGTCAAAATTATGCATCTAGTCTATGTAGTAGTTTTATAGGTCTATCGAACCATTGTGACCAAAAATATCTATAGAGTGTTTTTGGGATTTGCTGTGTATGCAATGCTGGTAGTAGTGGCGGTGTTTAATAAATACTTTGTACATCTGTTGTGCAATTGGAGTATTGAGATTTGCCTATGATGCACCGTCGCAACTGCAGCATAATTTCAGTTGGGTCGGGAAATTGCTATTTGCGTGTTTTTTTTTCAGAATCACTGGCAAATACGGTATGATGTTTCATAATGCATGATATGTGAGCTGCTCGAAGACGTTACCAAGGGGCTACTGTGTACTGATCTTCTGGGCGGATACTTGCTTTAATCAATCCCGATCACCACCTATTCCTTGCGAAAGAGATGCGATTTACTTAATAGAACACATGCGAAGGACCCTCAGATGACGTCTGGCGTCATTTCCGTAGTTAATGCCTATGAACTTGTGAGCCCATGGTGTGCATACTATTGCATGCTAGTGTAACGTGTCATGAACATCGGACTCGTTCCGGAAAACTTCCCCATAAATCTGTCTTCAATGTAGGGTATCAGACTAAATCCCACATCACCATACCATGACTACAGTCTACTGTATCGCCTTGTGGATTCATTCTGGTATAAGCCAGAGCTGCGGTGAACTTAAAACGTGTAGGCACCACACATCTCAAAGCTATATTTTTTCTACGAAACGACTGTGTAAAGAATCATTTCCAACGAGCCATTTCCGTTAGGTGTTTGCAGGCAGGGCTTTGGTTTCTCTACTTAGAAGATACATGTATATGGGTTCACGCTTTGTGCGCACGGCCATACAAATAAGGTGGTGTTAAGGGAGCGTGCCGGTGTTGTTACGGCTATTTCAACGTACCATCTGTTCTGTTGCCTCCAAACTGCTATTCGAATGTGTTAGGTGGCTTTTCGCGTACACGGCCATTCTGGAAGAGCAAGTCAGACCGAGACGTCGGCAGTGGAATCTTGACTACCTGCTGAGACACATCCGCAACGTGAAAGAGTACCGGGAGGAATACAAGATCAAGCTGCAGACCAAGAAAGAATCTGATAGGCTCAAGGTATTGACCGAGCTACCAAATCCTTATTCGGTTTCCTTTGCAACCGTTTACCGTTTTTATCATAGACATGATTAAGATCTATTTCAGTCTTGCTGACACTAAGCATAACAGCATTGATTCAACATAGGTATCTCCACTGATTATAAATATGCTCATTTTTGGTAGTTTAAGAATCTCAAGAAACAACTTGACTATCAAACGTCAATCTCTTCACCGCTGTAACGTGTATGTACTACACGTACGTACATGATATGTTATTTTGACAAATAGAACGACATTTTTGCACACAGTGCGATTACTCTGTATGATATATGTACGTTTATATATATATATATATAAATATATGTGCAGTCGTGCCAATGATCACGAGGTTTTTTGAGCTGTTGATTCTCGTGTCGCGCTTCGTGTTTGGCGTTGTTGTCGTTTGCCGTACCTAATTACGTCGCAACCGTTGTTGTCGTTACGCGTTACGTGTGCGGCCGGCGGCTGTGTGTTTGCAGAAACTCGAGGAGGAGCTGGACCTGTTCAACATCATCCTGGCGCGGCGCCAGGCCGAACTCGAGGTCGAAAAGCTGCCCAAGCCCGAGCCGAAGAAGGGCTGGCTGAGCGGATGGTGGGGTAGCGCCAACAAACAGGAAGGTAAGTCGGACAGCACCAACTCGGGCTCGAGTCCCACGGTGCTGCCGATGGCCGTCGTGGCGGCCCGTGCGGCCGCCGAAGCTGCCGCAGCCGAAGCTGCTATGACGGGTATTGCGGGGTCACGGCATTTGATCAGAAGGTCTCGGCGTCGCCGAAGGCGGGCACGTCATAGGGCAGCCTCGTTAAGATCGGCGACATCCGCAACCAGACGAAGTAAAGCAAAGACAACAACAGCAGCAGCCGCAACAAAAAAGGGCGACACCACCACCAAGGCGGCGGCGGCGGCGGCGACAAGCAAAGACAGGACTGGCAGGTCTGCAGCCGGGAAAAAGAATGGGCTTTTTTTTGGGGTGGACAGCGACAGCTGGAGTGCAAAAGACAGCCACAAATACAGCCGCAGTCGAACCGAGAAAGGTATACAGAGCAGCAGCAGCAGCGGCAGTAGCAGCGCCCGTAGCGCCAGTAGTAGCCGATCTCAGAGCCGAAAGAAAGAGAAGATTCGTCAAGCCAAAGTGGGCTCGTCGTCGCCTCGGCAGTCGCCAACGACGACGACGACGAGCGATGATGATGGCTTTTCGTCGCAGCGCCCAACCGACGAGGTGGGCACAAATTTAGGCTCAACTCTACTCAGTAAGTACATGAAGGCAGACGTGCTGAAGTTGGGCGCAAGCAAGTCGGATAGTTTGCGCACGGCGGCCAAGTTGGGCACGCTGCGTACGAGCAAATCGGATAATTTGCGCACGACGAAGCTCGACAGTGTACAGCACAAAACCAAGTTGGGTACTGTGAGCGCTTCGAAGTTGGGTACTGTGAGCACTGCCAAGTTGGGTACTGTGAGCACTGCCAAGTTGGGTACTGTGAGCACGGCCAAGTTGGGTACTGTGAGCACTGCCAAGTTGGGTACTGTGAGCACAACCAAGTTGGGTACTACTACTACTACTCCTACTACTACTACTACAGGCCAGCGGCAGAGAAGCCGGTCGGCTAGTGTGCGCTCAAGCAAGCCGGCGAAATCTAAACTCAAGCGCTGCAACGACAACGTCGTGTTTTCGCCGAAAAAAGCTGATAGGTCTACGCTAAAGGCGGCCGCGTCGCTAGATAGTACGGGGACAGACAAAGACAAGACTAAAGAGACAGACAAGCAACCTTCCAGCCCGAGAAAAGTTAAAAAGAGTGGCACCGACCGTAAGTCGTTTTGACTATTTGCGTTAAATAGAACTAAAACATAATCACACACACGCACGCATATATATATATATATATATATATATATATATATATTGTCTAGTATGACCTAAGTCAAGTGGTTTAAACCTGTACATCAAATGTAAATTGATCAGCATTTTAAGCTAAAATTATAAACTTTCAAGGATAGCAGAACTAGAAGAGAGGGAGAGTAGAAGTTTATTGGCGAAGAGTCGGGCTTGCCTTAGATGTTAATGATGATCTCGTTTTGATGCAGCGTTAACGCGGGCTGGCTGCTTCATGAAGGAATTCGTGGTGTTCTGCTCTAGGCTACCAGTAGAAACCACCCAAACTGTACCTTGGAAACCAATTTTAACGGCTGCTGTTCCCGTTTTTCCATGCAACGCATGTCTGAGGTAAAATGCGATCTGAAGAGTGCCGTTATGGAGTTAGAAAGAACTACTGGCTACGTCAGCACATTTAGTCTGACTGCCAACATTGCTAAAACCATTCGGGTTTGGCTGGCACTGCATCGCGAAAGTTGATTACTGCGCAGGTGCGCCTCTAAATGTAAGGAGTTAGCATCTTTCACTAATCTCTAACGCATAGCGTCTGGGTTTGCCGGTAGATCAACAGACAGAAATGGAGATTCATGTATTAAGTCCATGTCTGGGAGATATTACGCTATTGCGACCTCCCTGGTACAGGCGTTTGTGCCGCTTGTTCAAGACATGATAATGACGCTTGTGATTATGGTGGTTGTTGTTGTTGTCGTCGTCGTCTTCGTCGTTGTTGTCATAAGAAGAAACAAATCCTTGAGGAGATCGATCACACGACATTGAGCACACATGCCCATACGTGGCCGCATAATAATTGCTGCTAATTCATGCGATTGAGACGACCTAACAGTGATTGACCTAACACTTTCTTAGTCTGGTCAATCATGGTGTTTCCTGGAAACTGGGAAGGTACGCTGCCGCACTCGCAGAACAGAATTAGCTGGCCTTAAAATATACCGCCCTTGGAGGACGGGCTTAAAGGGGCGGTATATTTGCTTGCTAGCTTGCCTCATTGCCGCTGTCCTTCGAGAGACGCCTGGTGAACCTGCTCGCCTCGCCCAACCCGCATGGCAACTTTGCCGAACCGATCAACGGCCACCGACCGACTTGTATATTCGCCACAGGCGATGCCGGGTCCCGCTACGTGCGCGTTTCTACTCCAGCTGCTGTTTGTTATACGTATAGTAGCAATATATGCGGAATGCGACCACCGCGATCATGCACACCGCTGGACCCAACCAGAACTAAAGGGAACAAAGTTAGTCAATAGCCAATAGCAGTGGGCCTGGAGGCGAACCGTTCCTGTTAGGGTCAACACTGTATTTCCTATTCCCGAATGACATTTAAATGTAAAGGAAAAGTACTATAATAGTCATCGTCATCTGGTCGCGTGGCGCGATCAGAGACCGATCCAGCGGCGAAAGTATCACTGAGAAAGTACGAGGATAGACACAGTAGAGATAGAGCCAGTCAGTATGATGATCGGTTGACTATTTCATTATTATCAATCCGTTTCAATCAGGTTCATCAATCAATCATTCAATCTATCTATCATCAGTTAGTAACGGTTTCTGTTGGATCTGTGTGTGTGTTGATCTGTGTACGCGTTTCTGTGTGTGTGTGTGTCTGTGTGTGCGTTTGCGGGTGTTCGTCTTTCGTTGATGATCTGCGTGTTCTGATTGTTCTGATCCGTGTTCTGCGTACTGTTGTTTATTCCGTCGTAACTTGACGTGCTTACCGTGCTCTTCCGCCTACGTAGAGACATCGTCGCCAGGTGAGCTTCATCATGTTTATATCATCACGTCACGAGAATGGTATTGTCAGCTGCTACCACTGCTGCTGCTGCTTGGGTCACCACTATCGGGTATTGCCGTGAATGAAGTGGGAGAAGAAGGCGCATCGTGTCGTGTTTTTGGGGTAGCTAGGTCGGCTGCTGGCTGGAGTTGTTTTCGTGCGATGCGGTTGTTACAACTAATAATGCTGCCGCTGCTGCTGCTGATGAAAATAATTTCATCACCATCAGCAGCAGCTGCTTCTGCGTTAGTCATTGGCATGCATTGATTGAGGCGATTGATTGATTGAGGCGATGATGATTGAGATACGGACGACTGTGACATCTGTGTCTGGTTGGTTGGTACGGCTCGACGTCGAGTCAGTCAAGCAGCATCCGAGGTCGAGCTAGGGAATCCTGCCTCCTGTTCCTTACGTCCTAATAACCCCGTGCGTCTGTGGCTCAGCCCGGTAGCGCATGGTTGTTATTATGATGACGATGATTGTGTGTGATGTGATGCTTGACAAATTTAATTTTCACGCCCCTTTAATGCCCAGCAGTAGTAGTAGCGCTTGCTGTGGGCAATTTTCGTGGCCCGAGAAGGAAGTACTCCTAAGAGCGCTTTTGTTTATTTGTTTATTTGTTTGATGCAGTATTGATAACAGAGCTGCTGCTGGTGACGACTAGGGATGCTGATACGTTTGGACTCGTATTTCTTAAGAAATAATTATTTGTTGCATGCAAGCAAGCATGTTTATATGCTGTTTTCACTATATGACGGCAGCTGGTTGCGGGCGGGCAGCCGGCCGAAATTGATCGCGCGCGATTATTGACACAATCGCGCGCTGCGTCGCGGTTAGTGGCTGTGTACGATTTTTTTACGATTAGCATTCTTCGGTTCGTTGTTATTGCTCGTGTTATTATAGCTTGTTTCGGTTCATCAGTCTTCTTTGCTTCAATTCAGTGTTCTTTCGTGTACGGAGCTCTACCAGCTCCTTGACTTGGCGCAAACTTGAGATTAGAAGCGAGTTCGAGTAAGTCCACAGTGCGTGTGTGTGTGTATCTGTGTATGTGGCTGTTGGCTGGTCCACAATCCACAATTCCGACTAACGGAGGAGGTATTCACGAGGACGCTGTGCCATCGCAGCTGTAGTTGAATGGATGCTAGGGCCTTGCGAATAGCGACCGCGACCGCGGCTTGCTTGTTCGGTTCGTGGTATGCTAAGCTCTGTGATGATTTGAATGCTGCACGGCCGGTTGGATCTCGCATGCTTGCGCAGCACCTTTGTACGCCTCGTATCGTAATATTCTTAGGTGGCCAAATTCAGTTGACATCAACGACACCTATCTTAATGCACGGGTGCGATGTCTATCTGAAAGTAAAACGTAGCAATCCTAAAAGGGCTCGAGTTGTTTCAACGTTAGCCGGCTTGTCTATTTGGTCACACCTTATTTCGGTTGTTTTTTCTTCCAGTTGGTCTGCTAACCTATTTATAAATGTGCTATTCTTTAAAAATCGTTTTTCGGTTTAACTTTTTTGGCCCATGGCTGACAAACAGCAAACAGGCTGCCCGGCCCAATCGTTTTGTTATTTTCTAATGTGGTCGGCCAATTAACGTGTACATTTTGTGCAATCTAAGCTCTAAGCTAACTATGTTCAAATCCTGATTGATTGATTGATTCGTTAGTATGTGATATGTATCATTGTATCATTGACACGACGACTGCACGTTCCGATTCAGTTGCACAGTGATAATGTTATTTTGCCTGCCCTGTAGTGTGCTAATTTTTGAGTAATTCTAAACGTTTGTCTCTGACCAATTTACGGTCGATACGTATATTTTACTTAATTAGAAATTACTTATGTGAAATATACGCGCTGACGTCATTGTCTGAAATATACGCGCCGACGTCGCTAATCTGTTGGTTGTTGTTATTGTTGATGCCGTTGTCATATCATACGTTCTACGTATACTACTCGTATTCACTCCACTCACGCGTTTTTCCAATGATCTATTTTATACGCCCGCCATTGTGGTCATCACGCGCACGCAGGTGCAGGAAGCGAAATTGTATCGAACCTTCAGAAGGAGATGAACGCCGAGGAGAAGGCTAAACTCTACGCGGCCATCGACTACAACGAGAACCAGGTGCCGGCCGACTATCCCATCTACTTTGTCGACAAAAAGCTCAACTTCCTGCTTCGCACGCTGAACATGGTCATTTCCGACGACAGTCTACCGTAAGTTGCACGCAACCCAAACGTTGGCGAGACGATATTTCTTTCGTGCCGCAGAGACGGCAATTGCGGTCTCGTTGGACACCAGTTTTCTATTGTCCGTAGCAACGTATGCGTGTCAAGAGCACAATCTACAGAGACTGTATATGTGTTAGCGACTAGCCTGGATAGAGATACGGTTGCGGTATAAGCACGGCTAGCCAGACATATATGTATGAGCCCAACGTTGGCAGTTTTATCTAGCTTTCCTAATTAGACGAACTTTTTTGCTTGGCTTGTTGGAGATTCATTCGGTCTTTGACTCTGAAGCTGTTCATGTCTATTGAATGTTATACACATTCCACAGAACGAAGGAGGTCGTATTGCAGACTTCCCTAAAGGAGGTGTCGTCCTCGATCGAGATGAGGCCGAAAGGCGACGCACTCAAGGTTGAAGCCAAAATTGAAGCCTTTAGAATCGAAAGTTTTCCTGGTGACGACGCCAAACGCCGGACCCTGCTAACATCTGACGGAAACAAGCTATTCGGAGTAAGTATTAGATTAACAACATTTTACATTGATTATGCGATTCGGTTCAACGATAGGTGTGTACTCATATATGCTTTGCTTGCACCGTTATGTATATGCTCGTGAGCTAACAACATATGATTGTTGATTTTGTGCTTATTGACCAATGAAAACTCCGACAATGCAGTCTGGTTCGGGACAAAAGCATCTCTTGGACGTGACCTTCGAGAAGAATCCGCTGCAGGGTGATTGTGACCACTGGATCCGGGTGTTTGCTGAGCCCGTAGAGATGTTTTACGATGTTCGCTCGTTCGATGCAATGGTCGACGTTTTTAAACCGCCCGACACAATTTCCATTGACAAGTAGGTGATCCCCGGAGAAGGACTAGAACACGAGAGGACGAGATGGTGGACAAGATATATTTGTTGTTCGACCAGTATTTTCTATTATATTCATATCTGTTGTAATAATATTAGCTGTCATGAATGTATATCACAATGTATTTTGAAGTGTGGATGATATCATAAAACAATAAAAACTATATATATGGATATCTCTATACTAAATATATATATATATATATATATATATATATATATATATATATATATGTATAACTCTTATTCGACTCGGTTAGTATTTTCACGGAATTTCACTCGTTGTATTTGTTTGCAGTATTCAAAGTACGGCCGCGTCGAGCCTGAAAAATCTTCGAGTGATGTCGGCTACCGGACTTCAGCATGCCATCGATAATAAGCCATCGCTTGATCTGCTTTGTCGAGTAGAGCCATCATATATACTTATTTACGAAGGAGGTCGAATCGATGACACAAAGAACGTTCTCGTCCTCAGTATGGGTCAGCTGGCTGTACGAAGCACTCCGCGCAATAAGGATGCACCCACGGTGCAGGAAATGGTGAAGGCTGGAAGCTCAGAGAAGGAGGTTCTTGAGGTAGGGCAATCGAAGTTACCATTTAACTTAATCATGAAGTACAATTTGGTGGTTTCGTTTAGCGAATTGCTAAAACGTCAAAACATCAATCGATCTATAAGTGCTATTATGTGGTTTGGTATGTAATTGTTGCGTTACTCTATACTGTGAAATGTTAATCCAATGTTTTCTTTTGTTATGGTTGCGCTTTCTGTAGGCCTTATTCAACGAGGCGTACGATAAAGTTGAACTCCACCTCAGTGCAGCGGAGCTTCTTGTGGTGCCCTCTTGCGAGCTATGGCGCGAGTGTGTCAAAAGGACCGTGGACGGTACCCATGTCTTGCAACCAACCAATTTGTACATCAATATGGATATTTGCTTCCTGCCTGAGGAGAAGCGCATACCAAAGGTGAAGATCTCCGGAAAGCTGCCGGCACTTGAGGTCTCGCTATCTGATGAAAAAATTGTGAACCTTCTGAAAATTCTTCAGTCGATGAGTGGCGAACCCAAGCCTGCTGTGGCACCAGCGCATGGAAAGCTGAAGGAGCTGGGCCACAGTACTGTAGTTGACGAATTCGGGGGACCCAGTGCGCTGGCAGCCGGCGTCGGTGCACCGGTTGTACGAGACCGGGAGGCCCAGAACGTGGCCATCGCCGCAAAGGACAAAGATGAACAGGCGAGAAGGTCGCAACATATCTGCGACGAAGTGATCGTCGACCTAACCTTCGAAGTCACAAAGTTCTACCTCAAGATCACGGAGGTCCCCGAGGCACGCGGCGATCCTGAGCGTCCTCTCTTAGAGTTCTCGACAAATGAACTGCGGACCATGGTGATTGTGCACCCCCTTGATTTTTGCTGCGTCGCAACGCTGAAGAACACTGCACTAACACATCTTTCCTACAAACTTCCCGGCACCGAAAAGCCTTTACCAGTTCTTGAAAGCAGCGTCGATCCCGGTACCGGGTATATGCTAAAGATCACGTGAGTAATCGCTAGCCTTTGTTACGCGTTTGAGTTATTTTACTACATTCCTTGCGCTTTTATTTTAAATGTAATAAAATTACATATGTATATATATATACAGGGTCTTTCAAAAATAGTTCGGAAGCGTATAAGAAATTGTAGAGCTCGTTAAGGCAAATAGTTTTTTCAATGGAACATAGTCTCTGAGAAGCCTTGTTTTGGAGTGAAAGTGATATTACTAAAATTTGTGTCACTGGTGTTGTGGCCCGACATAGGAGCACAAAATATGCAATTGCGAGACAACCCTCCTATACATAAACTAAGCACATCGTCGTGTTCGTGAGAAAACTGCTTTCTCTTCAACCAAATACCTCAAAATCCTAACCATATGACCTTCCACAGCGTTCAAAACTGACACATTCAGGCAAATGCACATTTCATAACGATCATTTTGGTATTAAGTCTATAGAACATTCACTATTACCGACCTGTCGCGCCGCAACCACCATTACCGGCGTTATACGTTCTTCAAAAAATAATTTTGTCACAAACTCGACGGGGTGCTCAGCTTTCGTATAGGAGGACTGGCTGTCTCGCAGTTGCATATTAATACAAGTGTACTCCGTATAATATAAATAAATGATATGAATTACCACCATAAAAGAAGTTGCATATTTTGTGTTTTAGTAATATCACTTTTACTTCGAAACAAAACTTCTCGGAGATCATGTCCCATTGAAAGTACTTGCT
The DNA here is from genome assembly GCA_003439945.1 of Dermanyssus gallinae. NCBI lineage: Eukaryota > Metazoa > Arthropoda > Arachnida > Mesostigmata > Dermanyssidae > Dermanyssus > Dermanyssus gallinae. The sequence continues at coordinate 3,924 of QVRM01003149.1, read as the reverse complement.
TTAACGAGCTCTACAAGTACTTATACGTTTCCGAAATCTTTTTAGGAAACCCTGTGTATATACCTGCATAGAGAGTGCGCTGCCATACTAACATATAAGCTATGCGTATGTTGATTGCGGTTGGAGATATGAATATAGATACGTTTGGCCTGCGTATCTTTTCAAATAGATGTGTGAATTGGCAAGCTTGACTGCGCTCGCGAACATCAACTCTTACCCGAAACTGCCCTTTCAGGTACATACAAGCTGAGCCCAAACATCCGGAGTTCCGGCGACGTTTCAACAATACCCTGTCGGCGATACAGTGCACTGTAGGCGAAATGAGCTTTGCTCTGCACCAGGAAGCGATCGTATCCTTAATGGGATTTGCTAACCGCCTTACGGAGCAGCTAGGCCAGGACGGTGTGAGTCCGTCTTCACCTGTGGCGGCGGTCGCCGGCGCCCACGGGCATGAGAAGCACAACCCAATGGTGGCGTCGGCGACGTCGCAGTCCGTCACCCAGGCCTCACTGCAGCTGCCGAAAAAGGGCGTCCCGCCTCCGCCTGCCTCGAAAAAGCCCCCGGTCGTGCAGTTCAGCGCGATGGCCTCGCTGGCGGCACTCAAGATCATTCTGTGCCGATCCGGCCGTCTGCTCGCGCAGATGGACATCACCGGCATGGAGGCGGGCATGGAGCAGACGAAGCGGCAGATGATGTCGCATGTCGTGCTCAAATCGATTAACATGGTCGATGCCAACGCCGAATCTCGACATCCGCAGATCATCTCGATCACCGGCGACGACGTGCTCAACCTGAAGATTGCGCAGTTCGAGGAGAGCGGCGAGGAGGGCTACACGAACATGGACAAGGTCGACATGGCTATCGACGCGACGATCGGCCGCATGCACTTCGTGTTCCTCTGGAAAGTCTACCTGGACGTGATGTCCTTCTTAGACTCGTTCCAGGCTGCCAAGGAAAGGGTCGCCGACGCCACAGCGGCTGCCGCCGCAGCGGCCAAAGGCGCCGCCGAGCTGGCCTACGCCAAGGCCTACAAAATGGCCGTCAACGTGATGAGTAAGCGCGGACAGTCCTCCGGTTATCTATTCTGTCTGGAACTTCCCAAAGTGCAAGCTTGACGTAGTAACTGTTTGTAAGGCAAATTGCTATCTCCGTTGCCCACCCCTTTGCTAATTAAGCTATTGTGCTCGCTGAGAAACTGCCCTCGCCTACACAATCTACGACTATTGAATCTGGAAACAGGTAACATATTTGCTACTTGCGCACTACTGGTTGCAGTGACATTGGCCTATTGTTAGGCCCGATCGTTGAACTGGTGCACCTACCAAAATATTGTGATGTTGCAAACAATTGTACTTAGGCAAAATGCTACTTGCTGTTGTTGTAATCACTGACGAACGCTCAAATTGTTCATTCGAAAGGCGCAATGTTCATCTATTGGTGTGTGACCAATCTGGCGCTGGCTAAGCTTCGACGAACTAACCGTATAAGTGCTATCGCTGTTTGCGTGAATTTTCAGTTAAGGCTCCGGTGATCTACGTGCCGCAAAGCTCACAATCTCAGAAGTGTCTTGTGATGGACTTTTGTGTGCTGAGTATCAGCAACGCTTTTCAACCTGGGCCGGCTGCCACCGAAGGCCTGCTGCCGGTCCTCTACGAAAATACCAAGATCAGCATTAAGAACCTGGCTATGTACCGTTGCCAACTCAAGCCACTAACTCGAGACCCCGTCGACAAGTCCGAGTTCTCAATCATGGACCCCGTCTCATTTGGTCTGGACGTGCAGCGCAACTTGACGGCGGCCTCCCACAAAGAGCTGCCGGAGCTCCGCATGAAGGGCACCATTACGTCGGTGGGCTTCCGGGTGAGCGAAGACGACTACGCTGCAGTACTCCAAACGCTCGGAGAGAACTTTGGTGAGACGCCTCCGGGATACAAAGCCGTGGGACCATGTCGTGGCGGAAGCAGCCCACCGCAGCTGCCGCCCGGCCGGTGGGTCCCACCGAGGCGGCCGAAGGAGATCGTCACGGTCGAGCGTCACGTGAAACGCGACGCCAGCGAGGATAAGCTCGTCCGCATGGAGATCTTTTTCGCCCTGCAGAGATTAAGCTGCAGCTGTACACGCGCCGCAACGCCGAGAAGTGTGAGGAGCTGTGCGAGTTGAACATTGCCCGGCTTCAAGCTGTGCGGTCATTTCAACCACGACAACTCGTACTGGGTGAACATGTTCCTCGTCAACTTGCTGCTCGACGACCGCCGCGCGTGCCGCAAGCAGGGCATTCGGCGGCTGATCACGAAGGGCGACGAGAGCGAGAAGATGATTGACGTCATCTATCAGGCTGAGAGTACGGGCGCATTCGCAGCCATCGTTAAGGTGTGCAAGATGCGTTTCGTCTACAGCGCGTCGCTAAATATGGCGCTGCTCGATCTTGTGAACCAGGTCAACGTGAACGCTGAGGCCGAACGCGAGAAAAGAACGGCAGAAGCTCGAAAAGCGCGGCGATGCTCATTGGCCAGGGCCAGTGCCAGGGCGCTCAAATGCCGGGCGCCACGGCCGCCGCCGCAGCAACAGCGCAACCCCCCGCCGTCCAAAGGGTCCGTTTCGTTTACGCTCGTCCTACAGATCGTTCAGCCCGATGTACTGCTGGTCGCCGACCTGGAGAATCCTAGTTCGGCGTGGCATCATCTTCAAGAGTTCGGTAAACATCAAGATCAAGCAGGACGAGCTGAGAGTGAACCTTCAGGCGCAGCTGCACGACATCGAAATGTTCGTTGTCGTCGCTCGACTCGGGCGGTGCACGCTCGGAGATTCTGCGAAGGTGCGACATCAAAGTAGAGATGGGACCAGGACGGCCAGTACCCAGGTGGCGATGCTCGAGGTGACGCCTATCGAAATCCACCTGACGCCGTCGGCTGTTGAAATCGTTAGCGCCAGTCTCAGCGGCGCTCAGCGCACTGCCTGCAGGATCCAATGCTGAGGAAACACCCGAGTAAGACGACTTCTCAATGTGCTTGCGATTGCGTACTTGTGGATAGCGTACATATTGTTGAAATCGATTCGCCTATGACCATGTTTGAATGAATCAGCACAGTTCCGCTTCCGGTTCGACATACAGTAATGCGACAATAGCAGATGTGTGCATACAGTGGGGTGCACAATTGGCCACCATTAGTGCACTATAGGCAGCCTCAGGAACGCTATTTTATATATATATATATATATACACATCTATATATTATATATATATATATATATATATATATATATATATATATATATATATATATAGACGTTACATATAGCACTGGCGGTAAGGAAACTTCATTTGGCTTTGCAGGTTCTTTGATCCAAGGGCGATTTGGATGCCACGCCAGTTAGAAGGCCTTTCTCTCTGGTACACCTGCAAATCGACACAGCGCAACCGTGGTGAAGTTGATCGAGCCCATGAGGCGTTTGAGCTGCGTGGTGGTGCAGCTAACGGCGAGACCACTCTCACGCAGAGGGCATCGTTTGCGATGGACCGCGTGGTGTTGACCATAGAGCAGGGTTCCGGCGCCCAGACGATGCCGATGCTCCTCGTTAACTCAAGCCTAAAAGGTGATGCTCGCAACTGGTCGTCCGCACTAGAACTCGATTCGATACTGAACTGTGTCGTTTTCTACTACAACGAGAGGTAAGCGCTTAGTTGTTTTAAAAGAAAAGTTGGTCGGCCACCATCACCATCGTGACGGGTCGTGATGGTGATGGTGATGACGTCTACAGGGCCGTAACGAGCAACAACTGAACCCGATAGTAGCTGTATATGTATTTGAATGCTCGATATATGTATCCTGTGAGCAGTTCATGCTTCCGTGCCTATATGTGGCGGCCATATATGGAGGTGCCCATATCGTGTGCTAACCCGCCTCGTGCTCTTCTTGTTCCATG
>QVRM01003148.1:0-60455 GCA_003439945.1 Dermanyssus gallinae | reverse complement strand
TCTATGTTTCAACCGAATCCTCTTTACCGTCACTGTATCCATTTGTTAATTTCTCTTTTTTCTGGTATTTATAACCATTGTTTTTATTAGAACTGCAATTAATCTGTCATAACGATTATGCAGCAGGTTTCTCTACTAAATATTATGCTGGCAGCGCGTTTGCTGTAGCGAGCGCATTAGCGGCCCTATTGTCGGTGGCAACATTGTACTGCTGAAGACGGCGGTGCTTAAAGTGCAGCACATTATTAACTCATTGTTGTTATTACTCTAGTAGGCGAGCGTAGAATAATTTTTGCACTACGTGTATACGCATGCCTCTATTCGCCAATGTATGCCTACAAAGAACAATTTGCATAACCTATAGATAGAGAATCTTCGCAGCCATGCCAGGAAAACCTTCCAAATGCCATCCCTTCAAATATATGAACTCCACTGCCTCAATACGAAACCCTATACGGTCGAGACTATGCGTGTCTACAACTCGACCGCTCTACGACTAAATGTTAGTTAAGTGGGAAAGAAAAGTAAATACAGGCAGCGACACAGATCGAGGAACTGGGTGTTTTTTAACCTCAATTATGGGCTGGGAAACTTGCGACGATAGATACGTACACGAAGGTACATCGTGCATGGATATCACCATCTTGTGTGTTTGTCCTATAAATTTCAAGTGGAGTATATTCCATGTACGTCTAGGTTCTGCTCACAGAATTGCGTTAGGTACCCCGTCAGTCCACTGTTCAGCACTTCGAAGAAAGTCGTTGCACATTATTTCTCGTTGGGACGTTGCACATTTTTTCTCGTTGGAACAGAAGCCAACTATCCGTCTTGTTGTATTGTAAAATATATAATAACGAATACACTCTATATAGGTCAAATGAATAAATGATATTAATGACATAATACACTGTTCTAGTTAAAGAGAAGGAATCCCAATTTTTGCCACGATCCCATTGGGAATGTTCTCTTGGCACGACTGACACGGGTGGCTTTTTTATTCCTAGACCCTTTTTACTTTAATACTTCACGCCAGCTCAGAGAAACGGATTTACTAAATTACGTCTTTGAGATTAAATCTCAGGATTTCACCAATTCTAAAACTTTGGTTTGTTCGAAGCTATTGCCTATCAATTGCTTGTTTTCATGGCATAAAGCCAAACAGGCACTCAGAAGCTTAGTTCATTGCAAACTGCTTCATTTTCAAGCGCAAGCTCTTCTATGTAAATTATGCGTTTCTTAAAATCTACGTAACGACTGCATATATAAGCGTAACGATAAAGCAATTCTTTTTCAGTTGGCTAAACAAAGCAAAACGTTCCTTGTGTACGTAACAATTCAAAATAATACGAAATTTGGTTTCTTATGCTATCCGGCAATATCTTGTATTTTTTTAGCGGTGTTAAGCCAAGTCCTAGTAGTCTTTAGTCTCACATTGTAAATGCTTGTGGGAAACGTTCGATTGTGATTCAGTTGTTTAAGAGGAGAAAACGCATAGACAGCAATTCGTGATTTTCGCTGGGTTCTTCTGACTCCGTCAGGTTGAAGGCGGATAGGCTTAACCCTATAGACCATATACTGAGCCGCTGAGTAGCTTTGTTTGCAGCGTTCAGTAATTTCCAATTTAATGTTTGTAGTTTTTTTTATTTCATGTAACAATGGTGTGATAACGGCCAGAGGCGCTACAGGAAACGCTACAGGTCGCCACAAGAGGAAGAGAAACGAAAACACAATTTTCGCCATAATATGCGTATAATCGACGCGCACAATCGACGCTCTCGCTCCTACAAGCTTGCCGTAAATCATCTAGCTGATCGCTACTTCAAAGAGCCGCCTTACCCGTGCCGAGTGTCTCAGCAAATAAACTACAATGAGGGTCAGCCATTTCCGGCCTGGAGATACTCTAAATTGAGTCTTCCTAAGAACGTCGACTGGAGGACAGCAGGTATAGTGTCAAAAGTCAAGGATCAAATGTTTTGCGGCTCGTGCTGGAGTTTCGCCGTCGTCGGTCAGCTCGAATCCCTGTACGCACGCGAGGTTTGTCAATGTGTGATTCCTTTTATGTGTTAACTACTGCGCATACAGTGTCACCATATATATATATATATATATATATTTATATATATATATATATATATATATATATATTTATAGTTGTAGTTCTGTCGGTTTTAATTCAAATTCAGAAATGCATGCCAAACATACGGTGCCATTTCAGTCAATCATATATATATATATATATATATATACAAAGTCCAGAGTGAGCTGGCAGGTAAATACTGTAAGTATATATATATATATATATATATATATAGGCTTTGTACGATCGAAAAATATACCGATGCAGCGAACGCCGACTGGTTGGAAAACTGGTTGGAGACAGGGCCAATTGGTTTGCTAACGTCAGTGCGAACGCATTGATAAGCCATCCAGCAGTGTTGGCGATCTGGCCTGCCGCTCAAAGGAGAAAAGCGCGCCGCATCGAGCCCTCCTGAATATCATAAAGACAATAAAAGTATGCGTATGCTGCAGGCTGGAACTCAAAGGCCAATGCTAATAAAGCAACAACAGTTGCTACTGAAATTCAAGAAAGGGAAAATTACTCTGACGACAATTTCTAGATGATAATGCTCACAAAACGTTTGCGTGAGTCAAAGGGGTGGCACAAGCCTATCAAATGGCGTTCATATTTGCAGCTATTAACAAAGCGTCCGAGACGCGCTTTAGTTGTCTGTAACTACATTGCGCAGCACATTATAGGAAAAGTTGAATAACCTCGATTTACTAGCAACGGAGAACTTGTGATTGCAGGGAAGCCGAGGTTGGCAGAGGTACACTGCTATCGCTGCATGGGTTGGTGGGAGTGAAGGTATGGGCTAGGATAATCGGAACTCGCAATCTTTTTGATGTGCACCTTTCTATATCCGAAGCTGCCACATTGGCTTCTCTCACGCCATATGTTTCAAGTAAAAAAAATTAAAACAGTTGTAGTGAATGCGAATAATCTAAATACCAATGTTGTTACGGCCACAAATTCTGGCACAATTTTACTCTGACATTTGCGAGCAATAACGTTCCAGTAGAGGTCTGCTTGGGCTCGAACAACATATGGTCGATGCAATGGTTCAGATGCTTTAATATGGATGACTTTGTCACAAGTTGCAAGATGAAGAAATCAAAATGCAGGTATGTCGTAACAACATTTATAGAGAAATGTAAGGCATAAGCCCGTTACTGCTGATGCAGTGGCAAAAACGAAGCTACCTGGGGCCTCTGCCAAAATAGATTGCACAGCATGGACATGCAAAATAGAAGTTCACAGGGCACAATGCCCTGGCAAGGAGCAGGATGGTTGAGAATTGAACAGCGCCAGCGGAAAACAGGCCAGAAAAAAGTGGTGGCCTTATCCAGTCGATCCTAAACGAGATTATCGCTTGTATTGAGGAGGCAGTACAAATGCCATTGGCAAAATATTGCCATCTCTATTCTCGCAGGTGTTGGGACCAACGGACTTACTCTCAAGGCAATGAAGTACCCTGAAAATAATGATGATTCTTTATGGCGTTCAATCGAATTGTCCTTACGAGAAGCTCTTTGTGTTGCTACAAATGAGGCTATTCTAGCTACCGGCGGAAAGAAGCTAAAATCAGAGCATCTGTAACTAAACCGCTCGCGTGCATGTAGCCCTGTGGCAAAAAATTAGGTCCCAGCTAACAACAATAACGTTAACTCACATTCTTTCATTGGAATTGCGATATTTTAAAAGCTTCTTAAGCATTCTTTCCTATGACGTACGACGTACTAATGTTTACATACTAATGTACCTAATACGACGTACTGGTGCTCACGGGGACCTGGGTCAGAGAACCAACTGTGGTTTCTGGTCGGTATCTGATAGAGTGTCTTGGTCCTCAAATTGACGGTCCTGGGAGAGCAAGTGGTGACGTTGCTGTATTATATAATACTAAATTTAGCAAAAAAGAAGTATTATACATGATGAAAACAGCGTTGCACTTGCAAAAAAAAATCTTTAAGCATAATTGCATTGCACCCCAGTGCCTCTCCAGAAAAAGCTTGAAAAAGCTAGTGTATTGCTTAAATACAGTTGACCTTAACAAAACAACTGTGCTTTGCGGGATAGTAGCTCCACGAGGAAAACTACTTTTTTTCCAAAATGGCTAGGCCATCTGCATACAGCAACGTTTCGACGGGAAAAGTAGATCTTGGGAGTCGAGATGGGAAGTCATTCAGCAGTGGGGAGAACAGCAGAGTGCTCAGATGATCGCCCTGCGCAACACCGGTCGTCTGAGCAAACGGGGGAAGCTGGGACACCACGTCATCGATACTTACATAGCCTTGATTAGCCGGAGTATGTTGAGCGAAACTCTGCGCTAAGCGAGCTTTACCAGGATCTTGTCTCTAGGCACAATGTCGAACGTAGATTTGACATCGACGTATACTGCGTAGAGTGTCTGTTTCGGGCGATTGATAGCGCTGCGCACTTCGCTTAGTAAGAGGTTGCATGCCGTGATTGTTGAACACCCCGTGCGAAAACCGTGCTGTTCGTCCGGTATACAGACGCAGGACTCCAAGAAAGTGCTAAGCCATCGAAAAATAAGGAGTGCCAGGATTTTATAACAACATAATTATGTTTGCAATTGCTGCCCAAGATGACGCCATTTGCAAATCACTTTTCCCCTTTAATATGATGATGTGTAAGCAGCGCATCACTCCAAGTTCGTGGTAGATGTCCCAGACGGGGGCAAGCATTAAATGAACTTGTCCAACCAAGAGCTACGCCAGCGGCCTGCGTCTTTAGATTTAGGTGTGAATTCGGTCTTTGTTTGACTAGAGCCGTTTGATGGAGCGTAGCACTTTCAATACGGAGAAATCTACTGCTAGCTAATTGCGCATAAACAGAATCAATTCGTCCTATGCGCTGTCGAGCAATGGAACACTGCTGGGAATGGTATTTTCACGTGCATACACTTTGCATGCAGTTCTATGAAGTGCTACATCAAGACAGCGGAGTTTATGGGATCCGAGGACAATTTTACCCGTTGAATACGCCTGGGCTCCCTGATTGCCTGGTTCAGTAACCTCTCTTTTTGACGTTCAGGATATTGCCGTCATACCGTCTTGAGAGTTTGTCTATGTAAACTCTTGAAGAGAGCACAGAGCGGCATCATGCACGGTTATTGTTTAGCCAGTGAACAAGCACAAAACGGCGCTTTGAAGGCTAGTCTATAGCTCGTATTAAACCATGGCCATTGTCGACGCGGGCACGGTGCACAGACAGACAATGTGATCGCCTCTATCAGCACACCCGTGTACGATTCAATGTGCGGGTCACGCTGTACTGGAGATAACAATAATAGCTAACACAGCGTTCCATCGCGGCAGAGTCTCCATTTGTGGGAGTAGCATTTCCACCCCTACTGTAACATGACTTTTAAAGTTACTACCTTCATGCAGCAGCTTGCTTCTGCCAATAGAACGAGTTCTCCCACCGAGTCTACGTTGGATGCAAATATATTAATTACCGAACATTCGATCAGGCCCTCAAACGTCGGGACATTCGCATAGGTAATTAGACTGCAGCCGAAATTATCGAGCACCGAGAGAAGAGCGCGAGTACGCGAATCATCAGGTTTCTCGACCCTTGTGCTGCCACTAGCAGCTGAAATCCAACTGAGGGAAAACGTGAATAGCCCATGCGATTTTGTCAATCAACAGTGTCGTGTTTTCGGCGTTCGATGGTCGTAGACTGCCACAATGTTGCATCGGTTACCCCGAACTACTACTCTATCATCGTTAGCCAGTGCCACACTAATCTCGCCTAGTCTCTTGCCATATAGTACGGACAAGCCTCCGCTAGGGCAGCCTCAGTTCATGAATTTGTTGTCCAGCGGCAGTCTATTGAGAGCATCCATGAATTCCACACTGTCCATCTTAGCGGTGGGAAAACAGCATACCTGTATTTGGCAGTACCAGACTGCGTCAGCTTCAGTTAATAGCTCGCTTACATCCAAGGCTCTGCAGGCACTGTAGAAGGTTCGCGCACATCCGCTACAGTGCAATCAAACAACGGCCAGTACGTGCTTACATTTGGAGCAGATGTTTTTGACTTCGAACGCTTGTTGTGGTTGGACGCCGCACTGTTGTCTGGACCACTGTCATTTCGTTCAGTCATAATGCGTTTCCGTCGATTAGCGCTATGACACGGAGTTACCATTACCGAAATGGCCGAATTGAGTACAGATTGGCTAGGTTAATGCCCGTTGTTGGTGAAAGCACAGCCAGCGTTCGGAATCCACGCGGGTTCACTCTTACTTACGGGCATTCGACAAACTGTCGTATGATCTCAAAATAGAGAACGAATTGCTTGATTCCGCACACAAGTGGCTACTAGTGCACTGGGTACTACGTAACACTTTAGCACTATCCTCGGTCACTTTTGGACAGTTAGACTCTGTGAACTTAAATATTTTATCGCGAAGCGCATAGGTTTTGTCAGGTATATGGTGCAAACGTATGCCCTAGCAAGAAGTCGTCCGAAAATAACCTTATTGTATACGGATGCTAAAGCTTTTCAGGAAATCGCAGATTTATGAACACAAGTGTTTATGCTCCGATACGCGCCCAACAGTTAAGTTTTACCTGAAAATCTAGATTATCATCTCCGACGCATGTTTGCCAGCCTTTTTACGGTCCCTAATTGTACACAAATGTCGAACCTGGTGGTGTGGCGCATTCGCGTGCGCCTCGCGACCGGAGGGGACACATAGGTGCACGGGTTCAAGTCTCACCTTTGCACACTTGCATGTGTGGAATCCGTCTCACAAAGCAATGCGAAAGCAGTCCCGCGGGCCTTAAATGCTGGCCGAGGGTCAGCCTAAAAAATTATATTAGTTGTACCCAGACATATATCTCTGTATACGGCCAATGGGCAATAATAACCCGTTAAAAGCCAGGACGCTCTTCATTGTCGCCTGAAGTGGTTATGGGCCTTTTTTTAAATTTAAAGATTGCACCGATTTCTGCTTACGGAATACAGTTTTTTTTGAAGGTCTTGGAAATGCATAATGCACAACTGCTACTGGCAGCTAGCAGCAGCTAGTGTGGAACTCGCACCCGCTAAAACCGATATCCTCCCCACCCCACCAAGGCCCGGGATTGAATTGGCATTACTTCGACAATCCTGAAAGGGGAGTCTCGTGTTCTAGCGCTCTATGTGCCTAGCCAATGCTTCCCCGTCCTGGGAAGATGCGTCGAGATCCTCCGAAGGGCCTAGCTGCTCCCTCTCTTCTCCCTCCATCGGCTCCTCCTCTCGACTGCCCCTTAAAGGTGCCTGGTCGTAGCGGGCTTGTCTCGTCGCCTCCATGTTCATCTTTTTCCTCATGATGGTATCGAGGTAATGTCGACCCTTTGTCCAATTCGTCTCGTCCTTCATCATGAGGTCCAGCACGTACTGCGGAGTAGCAGAGAACACAGATGTCAACCGGGGCCTTGCCGATGCGCATATATGTCTGGAACTGGCCGTGTCCTGTGAGCACTTGCGCCATGGTGTACGACAGCTCCCCTAGCTGCTTGTCATACCACCGGGCAGATCCGGTATTAGTCGGCGAGTTCATTGACCGCCGGCGTCGCCCCAAGGATTTCGCGACTCATCGTTCCACAGCTCCAGTGTCTTCTGTTGCGCCCGCGCAAGGTCCCAGTTCCCGTCGAGACGGCGTTCGCTTTCCTTTCTGGCCAGAAGATTCCAAGGTAGCTGGCGGGCCAGTACTTTCAGGACATCCGTAAGCACCGTGTGATAGGCCCTTTAGACTCTTATGGCCATTCCCCAATGCGCGACTCTGAGTGCGCCCTAGTTCCGCGCCGTCCGCAGGGCACGATTTGCCCAGACGGGTGCCGCGTGCATCGCCGTTGACTCCGCAACTGTCACCAGAAGCCGTCTTCGGCTCTCAGACGCCCTTCCCTTTCGCGGGAGGATCCGTGCAAGATTCTGCGCGACCTTAGCGACCTTGCGGGTAACGTGGGCGATATGCGCCGCACCCATAAGTCTGGTGCCCAGGGTGACCCCCAGGTACTTGGCCTCCTTCTTGATTGCTATGAGTTGGCCCGAAAGAGTCAGCTTGTGCCGCCTCGTGCACTTTCGCCTAGTGAGGTAAAGTGCCCTCCGTTTTTGTGGCAACAGTTGGGGGTGATACTCACGCATCCACTCGGCCATTTTGTCTTGTTGCCTTCCAGGTAAGATAATATTATGCGGCGGAGGGTAGGGGGATATTCCTCGTCGTTTCAGAGCAGTCATGATGCGTTTCTACCTTTTCGGACCACCAATTCGTGGGGGTCCTTTGTTTTGACTGCCGGAGTGAGGTCCCGCCGCCTCATAGACCGCCGTGAGAATCTCTTCCACTTGAGCCGCGTCGGGGTCATCAAATCTCCATCGGAAGACGTGCTGATCCATTGTAGTGGCCAGCTTAGTTTATTCCAAGCGGCGCATTTGCCATGTCCGAGGAGGTTTTAGGGCCATCTCTGTTGGTTCAGGGGAGGAAAGCAAAACATAAATGTAGCGATGATCGCTTAGCGATTCCTCGTCCTCGAGTACCGTCCACTCGAAAACAAGGAGGAGGGCACTATCATTGACAAGAGGGAGGGATATATAAGAGGCTTCGGTTCCTCGGGCAAACGTCGGGCTGCTTCCCGTTTCATGTAATGCTTGCAGCGTTAAAATCCCCTGTAGCGATGACTCTTCGTCCCGGGTGAATCTGCAGGGAGTGCCCTAGGCTATCTAGATATGAGGAGAACTCCGATATGCTCTTGTTTGGCGAGTAATAGCACGAGTATAGCACCGCCACACCGTGTACGTCTATCCAGGCGAAGCCTGGCCTGTGACCCTGTCCCGCCACTGGTTGGCCTGTTGCCTGGCCTGTCCACCATGTGGCGGAGTCCACTTCCTCATCAGCATTTCAGGTTGCACTTCTGGTACGCAAGACGTTCGGTTCCGTCAATAGAAATAGGCCTATATTCCGGCGCTGAACCATTTATTCCAGTGCATCATGCGCCGCCCGGCATCTGTTGAGGTTTATCTTAACGATTTTAATCATTATTAAGCTTTCTAGTTCCCGGTTGCCACCGTCCAGTCAGAGCCGTCGTCCTCTGCGGGTATAACGGTGGGCTCCCAGTTTCTCTCAGCCTTCTTTGTTGCGCTCTTGTCCGTGCTAGTTGCCTGTGTCGTTCCCGGCCCTTCTTCGGTTCCGGGCCCCGTGGTGAGTTCCGCGGTGGCGGGGGGTTATTAGGCGGAATACAGATAATATGGCCCCACCTATCCAAAGCGAACTTGAAAGTACTCGACAAAAGGCACTCCGTTTAGACCACCAAAAAGAGACACCCGAAGGTCTCGGTAATACGGGATATTCACACTCATTAAAACCTGATAATTCCCTAGCCCGTTGGGGAACCGAACTCGCTCTTAGTTTAGTCGTCCGTCTGCGGTTGTACGGGCGATAAAGTAGGCACTCGGCTAACTACAGCGTACTAAATACGATAGTGAGGTATACAAAAAATCAAAATCTATGGCATTTAGTTGCTTAACGTAAGTAAGGCGTTCCACAGCAAGAATTGGAAAGTACTCCTTATGACAGTAGAGTTGAATGTAATAGGGCAGCTTTCGCGTTTAATAGCAACGCACTGGAGCAATCGAAAGGCGACCTATGGAAACCAAACAGAAAATTATTTTTATAGATTTAAGGTCCTAGTCTAATCTGGCCGTCACTATGTTAAAATTCTAAACTGCCAAATTTTATCTTGAATGCAACGGAAAGATAATATCTCTGCCTCTATTGTACCAATTTTACTTTTCAGTTTCCTGTTAGATTTACACTTGGCTTAAACTTGGTTTTCAAACAAATGGGCAGTTCTGATTAATAGATTTTCACATGATGGAGTATACTACTAATGACAAAATTGTATAACTCATTATGCTGTATTGAGGAAGCAGGCATCAAACTTTGTTAAGCATTATTATTACAGATATCATAAAAATCTATCAATTAAAAAATATTTACAGAAGCCGGCTGTAGGATAGTTGCGGACTCCTCTCTTTGTAACTCTTCGCCGATTGATGCAAAGACTAATACCAAATGTCGGCTCTCTATTTTTTATAGATATTGCGTTTGTCACACCTTCTTACAATTTTTCATTCAAGTTCAATGTTTTCGCCAAATCGTGTTATTCGTAGAACCCCCTTCGACATGTTCGAAAGTCCACCTTTTGCTTTTGGTGAACACTCGGATTGCAACGTCCTCTTTATATCACAATGTACAACCCTTCTGATAGTACATCGCAAAAGCACCTCTTTTATTTATTCTGCGTCAGCGAGTGGAATTTTTGGCGGCGCGATGTTCCCGGCTGTAAACATACGTATAACATACGTGGTAAACGTGGTAAAGTTGGTGAGATATGTGAAGCTGGATCAAAAAGCCACTGACAAGGTTGCTACTCTGTTCTGACACGTTATTCCGCTTTGTCCATGTCCATCTACTTTGCAAGTTTGATTATGCGGCCGCTGTACCTTGAACCGGATTGAACTGCGCTCGGCTAGCAGTTCTGCATAAGACCTTAAGCCACAGAGCATCATTGCGCGTAGGCCTCACGACTCCAGGCGCCTAAGTCTGCGAGAACATACTCGTCAACCTGTGTGTTGTGTGTTATAGGGAGCGCAACCCAAAGTATTCGTGAAGCCTTCTGACGCGAATGTGTTTTGCAGGAAACTACTACAGAGTCCAAGTGTTCAGATAACCTATAGCCTAACGGCAGCCCCACGTTTGTGAGCCCATATGGCCCACAAACCTGAGCGTAGCTGTGTCAGTAACTAACTGCAGTATATATATATATATATATATATATATATATATATACGTATTGTCTCCCCTTGTCTTTCTTCAATTTCGATCGATAGTATGGCAGGTTACTGCATTTCTCGGAACAGCAGCTGGTGGACTGTGCATGGAATTATGGCAACTGGGGCTGCTCCGGTGGAACGGACGCGGGATCTTTTGAATATGTCATTGAGCACGGTCTTGCCACTGAAGAGCAATATGGCCCAAATCTTGGTGTTGTAAGTATTATTCGCGTTTGTTTTATTTCTTTCCATATATATATATATATATATATATATATATATATATAATATATATATATATATATATATAAACTGTTAAAAAGGCTCGTTACATGTACACTAACCTTACATTAAAAAAATATATGTATATATATATATATAATTTATTTCGCAATAACATTTCATTTTAAGATGTTACATAATCACAATACAGTTCATTATATACAATTTGAACACTTCGGCGACCGTCCCACCGAACGAAAAAGTGCAAATACCGCCAATGCATCTGGCAGATCGCTCCGTGGTATTAAGTGCATATCTGCGAGCAGACCCGGCAGCGACAGTGATCGCTAACTTGGTGAAATCCTTGGGTCGAACATACCAAGCGATGATAGCCATGCACAATATAACTTGTATATACGTACCGGCTAGTGCATACCATTCCATTCCTAAGCTCCCTGGCGAGGTACACAATCAACTGCACGACCTCTGTCGAGGCCTCAGTCACTATATCCTGTAACTCTAACAAAAGTGCTGAAACAGTCCTGTAATAGGTGACCTAAGCTTGACTCTAATTGTTTCCACTGCCGGCCCGCAACACGCTAGTAGGTACACGAAGCGGCTTCTTGCCGTCGCGGTAAGCAAAGATCCCGCTTCATATATATTGTGAAACATCTCTCTAGCTGCGCAAAATTTGCCGTTGAAAAATGGCCCTACATTCTGCCAAGACTGTAGGTGAACATTGGCACAATCTTAAGCTTAAAAAGACGCACGGGCGCAACAGGGTATTACTTTTGCGGCAGCCAGTCGACCCCCACGGCGAAACTTCATTGCTTTCGTCTTCCGCGAATTTATTTGAAGCCCTCTACAGTAAAGGCAGCTTTTACGTCGCCGACAATTCGACAAACGGCCGGTGGGCCACTACGATGTCATCCGCATACATGACGACGACGGCGTTTCTAAACTTCTCCCGCACATGACGGGCTAGGTCTGCGATGAGCAAGGAGAATGCCAGGCAACTGAGAAGGTTCCCTACGTTTTGACTTAGTTGCAAGGTGTCCTCGCGCCTTACGTTTATTTCAAGGCGGTCTACAGTAAAGAAGCTAGAGAGCACTCGTAAAAAAAACCACCCACCCCAGCGTGTCGAAATAAACCGACTAGTAGGTGACGGGGGCTCTGTCGAAAGCCTTAACACAATCAATAAAGACGGCAAACAAGTAACCCCCAGGCATAGCCAACACCCGTTCAACTTTGGACTGGAGTACGTGAATCGCGTCCTATGTACCTCGACCCTTCCTGAATCCGAATTGCTCCGGTGGTAGGGCCTTTTCCACAGTTAGAAGCACCCTCGAGATAATTAATTTAGCAAAGATTTTTTGAGAGTGCGTTCCGACGCGATACCCCAGTAGAGATTTGGATCGTCTACATTGCCACCGTTTTTGCCCTTGAATAGTAGAGTAAGCCTGACCTAGTGCCAAACCTAGGGTATGTGTCCCCCGCTGAGTAAACAGCTTACATAGTTCCCCTGCTAAAACATCAGATGACTCAGCCCAGTGTTCGTAAAAGATCCCATCAGGACCACTACTCTTCTTCTTGGGTAAACCGCGCAAGATCTGCAGAACTTCTTCCGCCGTAAACGACGAATTCATGTGGTGCGGCTCCAGAGTGAACGGTTGCTCAATAACTGGGTTAGGCGCGGGGGTCATCATACCGGCGCTTATTCTCCAAAAGCTGTTTCTTGTAGGTTGCTCTATGTTGGCCACAGAGCGTCCTACAATCAGTAACTATCTGGTCGGGATGTAGAGCCTGTGCTCGGCGCAGGAGCCCCAAGACTTCTCGACGTTTTAAGTAGCAGGCCTGTGTAAACCAGGGCCGCGCCAATCTTTGTCTGTATCTCTTTTTGACTACAGCCGCCTTGGCAGTGGCCTCCAAAGCGTGGTTGCTTTGTTCAATGTCAGAAGTTCTCAGGAGCTCTAATTCGCGCGTCAATACACGCAAATATAGTTGCCTAGACCAGTACGTTCTCGGCTGCCGACGCGGGGCGTGTGACCAGGCACACGCAGAGACGCCAGCACCGGCAGGTGCTTCCGTGCTGGAATATTAAGTAATTTGCATCCTTAAAGTTCCGTCGGATGTTGTAAAACAGGAGGTCGATAGTGCCTCTCCCACTTTGGCAAACGTACGTGAATTTAACACGCTTATTTGCGCAATGCAGGCCTCTATTTTCTAGAAGCTTAAGAAGCCCATCGCCCTTTCTGTCGGTAGCGCCACTATCAAATACGACAGTTGAAGTTGCCGCCGACCAGAGTGGGTAGCTGGAGGTTTGGCCCCGCTAGACCAGCACTGATCGCATCGGCAACATCAACATCATCGTAGTGAGGTGGCAGGATGAACAATGCGAGGTTGAAACTACGTGAGGTGAGTGTCATACAATACTCACCTAGACGCACACACATTGCGTTCGGGGTGACCCTGCTCGTAAATAGATTGAAAGTCCACGTACTGGTCTTTCTCATTCTCAGTCTGGAAGACTCGCTAGCAGGTAAAAACCTCGCATCTCATTAAAATGCAGTTCCTCGTCGTTTCGTCAAGAGTACAATGTCCACATCATCAAACAAACGCTCTGGTGCTAGCTGTAAAGCCCCAGATAAATCTTCGCAATTCCAAAAAAAAAGTCTTGGCAGAAGGCGTCATTGCTGTCTAGCTGTTAAGCCATGCCCGTCAGTAAACTCTTCGCATACCCTAGTCTGAGCCGTCAGAGCCCCCAGCCAGCGCCGGAATCCCATGCTTTTCGGCCAGAAGACGCTACTCGAAACTTTACTAAAGTCATTTTCACCAATGGCCATGCCGAAGACGGAGTTCGGCCGGGACACTGAGTTTCTAGATAGCACGCACTACAGTATGCGTCCCGGTTACCAACCACATAGCTGTTCCGCCGACGTTGTTTGGCTGAAAGCCCTCCAAACGGAGAGCCTTCATAGGCAGGACACGGTTCTTATACAGGGTTAGCTCACGCAGGTCTACGACTGCAGTTCCTGCTCGAAGAGGATGGTGCTTTCCTGTCGCGTTAATTTCGCGTCTTTCCACTGGGGTTCGCTTGTCGATTTGGGATAGATTGCTCTGCCTCGGGTCCAGGCGTTTATCCTCCTTCTCTGGGCTGTTGCTGGTAAATCTGCCACTCTCACTCGCGAGCTTCGTTTTGCTTCGTCTCTCCACCAGCTAAAAGTTTTTGTTGTCCAGCTGATCCAACCTTGGCTGTCTCTGTACAATCCATTGTCTATACAGCCTGGTCGCGCGGTTGCAGCGGACTACTGACGTCACGTTCTACTGCCGGCGCCGGCTTCTCCTTTTTCTCCAACTTCTGCCGCTGTTGCTGCTGCCGCTCAGCCGCTCTCTCTTGCCGCCGTTGCTGGCGCTGCTGACCAAGATCAACAACACTCCAGGCGACGTCTGTGGGAGGCGTCTGCTTCAACTGCTGGTGCGGTTTCTGCCCTATCTCAGCTGATGTCCCAGCTGCCCCTGGCACTGTTGTTGCTGTTGGTTTTGTCTACAAACAGTACAAGTGACGGTGGACGCATAAGAAACGTTCGAACCAATTTTGAGTATATATATATATATAGAGAGAGAGAGAGATAGAGAGAGAAAATATTGTGATGATTTATTAATCATTTAGCATACGTTTGCACACTCGGCAGTGCTCGCCTTAATAAAAATTGTGGTAAAAAGGTGTCACGTGAGGTTAAGAATCAGCTGTCCGTGTCCTTGCTTGATGGTAGCCCCCGCTCTTATGGACCCGATGCGAGCGGTATATCCTCAAGGTTCCTTGCAACGTTAAAACGGTAAGACCCATAAGATTCCACTTTGTGACGCCGAGCCCCAAGAGCGTACTCGCAGATTCAGAGTCCCATACACCACTCATAGAGATAGTAATGGATCCGAATCTGCGAGGTTTTTGCGGGTCAAGGAGCACCGCTCTTAGGAACTCGACGTCATATTTGGTGATCTCGTCCTGCCGCGCTTTTGCGAGGTCTCTGTTCGGGCCGCAAACCTTGGCATCTAAAACCCAGAGCTCGGTTGGTGTTGTTATCGGTCCGGCTTTAGACCCAGTGCGCCCGGTCGACGGAATACTCGCTCACGAACCACCTTATGACCCCTCTCGCGGAGAAGACGCACCACGCGATCACAGACGTCGTCATGTCTTTTTATAGTTTGTTCGTGCGTTGTATCGCACATCTGAGCGACATGAGCCAACGTCTCAGGCGCATGACACCCGTGCCTACAACGTTTGCTATAGCCCGGGCGTCCCCTGGCCAATCTGGCACGCGTTGGTAGTGCGTTGATCCTGAGCTTTAGTAAATTTAAATACTCCTTACCAGATAGGTAGGGCATACTCTTAATCCAGTAATGTACAAAGGGCGTTTAGTGTGATTTTTTCAAATGTGCCCCATCGAACGTGGTGTGTAGTTGTTAAGACCAGTAATCGGTCTCTTGTGTAGCGGGCTTAATGGAAGTTCCCAAGCGCTCGCAAAGAAGTCTTGTTTTCGCAAGGTCTTTTTTGAAATGCTCGGTGGTTAGCATCCATTGGACTCCAGGGTGGGTGGAGTGTTCTAGTGCTGTCAGACGGGAAAAGCGGAGTCTGGGGATAAATGTTTGGAGGCAGGAGATGTCCAGACCGCCGTGTGCTGTGTGCGTGTAGAGGTAGGCGCTCGGCACCGAGTTTTCAAGGTTAAGCCATTTCGACTTAACAACCTTTCTGATCTCTTTATCTAGGTCGCTAAGGAGTGCGTGAGATGATCTGGGACCGGAAACCAGTTTATATAGGAGGCGGGGAATGAGGAAGTCTTTCAAAAATATGATTCTTTGATGGGGTTTAAGGGGAGCTATCGTGAGTCTGTTGAGTAAATTAAGGAGTATATCCTTGGTGGAGTCAGCTCTGCCATTGCTGTCAAAGTCGACTCCAAGATATCTCCATCGATCGCTCATACCTTTAGCTGGCCATTGCCGATCTCCAACGTTAAATTCTGGTACGGTATTAATAAAGCCTTTACCTTCCTTCCTATTAAATAGGTGGGAGATAGTAAAGCTTTTATTAGTATTAATTTCAAGGCCTCGGAATTTCAAATACGGGGTCCGCAGTATTAAGGAGTCGGTAGAGAGTAGATTTCGTGGATGCTAGGAGGATGAGATCATCCGCAAAGGCTAAGCCCATAAGGCGGAAGTCATCAGTAAGTTGGTACCCGATATTAGCTTTGTCTAATTTTGAAAGAATGTCGTTGAGAACTAGATTAAATAAAAGGGGGGACCGAGAATCTCCCTGCCTAACACCCCTAGTTGGCCGAAATGTGCGACATTATTGTCCAAATTCTATGAGAGTTTTAGATGAACGGTACAAGCGTTCAATATAATTAATGAATACCTCCGGGTATGCGCGAGTCCAGAGTGACCACAGGAGGGAGTCATGACTCACCATGTCGAACGCCTTACGGAGGTCGATTGAGGCGAGTCTGAGCTAACGTCCTGCAGACTTGGCGTCGTTAAGGATACCATCCAGAACCGCAAGATTTTCGAAGGTACCAATATAGGGGAGAAACATATATATAAGTCTGTGTTTGTTTAATGCACTGACTCCTTTTTGGCCGCTTGTAATAGGTTAAGAAGTCTGTGATGACGATAATGCTTAAATGCACGTATTATTATCGCGTCCTCGTTAGTCCAAGTTAGATACACAGGGACTTTCTGCAGTGGAGGCATTTAACAGTAAAATAATACACAACCAGATCCAACCAAGACAACCAGCAAGACCGGGACTCGGAATAGTTGGTGTGTTTATGGTTCAAATAGCCGCATAAGCCGCGCTATGTCACAGATCACTACTGACGAATGAGCACACGTCAAGCAGGGTGACGATACATAAACTAAAACTGTATTTATTTTTAAAAAACAGTCTCCGGTTAGGTCTCACACGTGTAACACGCTTCTTACAGCTCGCTCAAAACCTAGGCATCGTTTTCTTCTTTAAACCGCGTGGTCTCCCTCTCGTGGGCAAGACACGGTCTTAAAGTAGCGCAGCTCTAGGCGTCTGGTTTGACAACAGACCGCTCTAACAAACGCGGTTCTAAACGTCTTATTTCGTATCAGACCGCTCTAACAAGCTATCGGATCAATATTTAATAAGACATTCACAACACGCTAATAAATATAGTCTTTACAAGAGTTTCTATCCGACTCCAATATTCTCTAGAGTGAAGCAGTAAAAGTCCTAGCTTGTTCGATATCTCGCAAACCTCGGAATAGAGCAGGGTATGTTCTACGTTGTTCTCCGATCCCAAAATAAATGTACGTCCGGAAATGTTCTTAACCGGCGAGTATTCTCATTAAGCAACACGTGCGCAATTTATGCATTTTCTGTACAGTAGCCTGAGATCGAAGGCTTGTGGTCTGTTTGTGACTGTAATCTGCCACCCCGATGACTTCAGTTACTATCTGCCCAGTGTACTCTGCCCCGTCTGTTTTTTGAAGGGTAAATCCTGCTAGTATTATCTTTATTGCGTCGCTTGCAAAGTCTAGTCGTGTACATTTGATGTTTAATCTAGGATTATTGCTATTTGAAACAATGCTACAGTTGTGAGATCAGAACGTATTATTGCAATTCTTTAAAACATATTACGTTACTCCATGGCGCCTTAAATGGGTGCCGCGTTCCTTTTACAAACGGCCAAAGTCAACGCTTGTCTTAAGAATTGACCCTCTTTTCGGTCGCTCGTAACCTTCTAAATTCGCTTACTTAATTCGTTAAGGAATACTTTGGTTCCCTTTCTGATTGGTCCTAGTGTCTCCATGGCAATAGGCATACAAATATATCTTGTTTCCAGTCCAGCGTACTTATTCCGTTTCTCCGGCGTCCGCGAGCTTTGCTACCCACCCCGGCTCAACTGAGCTGTGATGTAAGAAGAAAGTGCGGTTGTGTACGAAACCGTTGCATTCCAAGCTAAGGACTTTCCGTGTCACCGTAACTGTTTAGTACAGCATGTCTGGACGATCTACCGGCGCTCCTTACGCATCCAGTGAGTGTAGGCTACTGGAATTTACCATTTCTCCACACAGTTTGCACAGAAACGGCTCGCAGACCGGAGCAACGATTTCACGTACTGACATCATTAGGAAAAAGTTGGGATCCACCACAGTGCCGAGTTGAGGTGAGGATTAGGCTTTAAGCCAACCTCTACTGAATGTATCTTGTCCCGCTAAGAACACGACGCGGTCTCTCCGGGAAACAAGCCCCTTTAAGATCTTTCTGCTCCTTTTTTGCCTTTGAGCTCACCTAGGTTATTTAGCTGGGGTGTTCTTCAAAAGGGCCCGGATATGGCATGGTTCTGATAGTGTCTCGAGCTTCTGGTTTCACGTCTTATTTGTGGTCAAACTGCCTCCTCCATTGACGAAGCTGCCACCGGGCCAAATCAGAAAAGTGAAACAGCGCTGCCGACAGGGCCAGGTCAATAACACCTCTTATTCCAAGTTCACCTTTACGTATCGAAAGGCATGCCGTCTGCCAGATGTTCTCTTCTAGATTGACGTTAAGGGCTTTGCTAAAGATGTTTCTGCAGACGTCATCAGAAGCGATTCATTCTTCAGGTCAAACCAACGCAGGACATGTACGCAGCGAGTGTAGTTAAATTTTTGATTTTTAAGTTTGATTGAAAAGTTTAGTTTGATTGCTCCAGGCTATATCTCCAGAAGCACAGCGCAGCGTGAAAATGCGTGCTTGTCAGTCGTGGAGGAATTTTGGTTAGGGCCTCTTTCTTCATAGAGCGTGGCTATGAAATTCGGTCTTGCTTCACTGGAGCCCCCAAACTTCTAAGATTTTTAGCTTTAGGCCTTTTCTTCATCACTGCATCTAATATACCCTCTATTTGTAACGTATTAAATGCATTGTAGATATCACGTTTATTTATAACCCTCAGTCTCCAAGAGGGCGCGTGTAGCATGTACTTGTGCTTCTGCGCCGCCTTTTACAGCCACTCCAACCTGATGTGGCAGGCAGATTGCTGTCAAAATTGCCTTCTTATTTGTCGCCACTGAATTCTTTGCAGCAGTCCTACACAAAGTCAATCCCCAAGCTATGGGCCTTATAGAATTGTCCTTTTTCTTAAAAGCTATAACTTGCACCGTAGAATACTGGTGGACAAAACGTAAGTAAAGTGCCGTTTAACACACTGCCAAGGAATATGCTCAGATCGTTAAGCAGGCATTCTGACAAAGAAACAGTTTGATCCAACATATTACGCAGAAGAGGTGGTTGCAGCCATCCAATAAGGCTCAGCTCGCAACAGGGAATGACCGAATTTTCTCTAAGATCGCCAAATTTGCGGCGAGTCTTACAGGATCCAGCTGTGGGTTATTCGAAGTTCTAAGCGCTTCTGACGGACAGCCGGTGGTGGCGGGTGTTTATTTTTGATTCACGCTCTGTGCGGAAGTTACATGGTGCAAATGTGTCTGATGACAGCAGGGCTCTTCGGTCTTCAGCTGAGTCGTCTAGTCTATTAGTTGGAGTCTTCGTAACTGTCTGTAGGAAATTTTCCAGAGCTTTTTGTTCGAGCATGGACACATAATCTTTAATCATCCTGGTTAGTGTGGTTTCATGATCTTTTATATGCGGTAAGGCCAGCGTCAAATATGGGGCAGGCATTAGGCTATTCCAGCTTGCAAAATTCAGCTTTGATTTGAAATTAATCAGCGTCTTTGCGCAAGCTGCGGCACAGGCTTCTCTTGTTTCCTGGGACCTTTGAAATTCTAAGATCTCGATGTGCCTGCGCTGAAGTTTGGGCCAGTGTCTCTGGGTTGGCTGATGTCCAATCGCTAGGAGAAGTATGAAGGGAAGAAGGCGTATTGGGTTAGCCAGTCGGTTCCATAAGTGATTACCATTAATATATACTCATTATAAGGTTCAGTTATTACAATTGTGAGGTATGAACGTTTAAGCAATATTATTTTTTTACGGTTCTTTCACGGAATTTATTTATTTAGGTTCATTAGTTGGACATAGATTATTCGCCGGCTCGATTCGGCTACGGCAAAGAGGGGAGTCTCGTGCCCGTGGACAATGAACCAATTATCGACGCAGCGCTTTTGCGTTAAATTTCAACCGATATTCTTTGTAGCAAGAACTGACATACTTCTCTATCGCCGGTTGGCGCAGCAACTCTGGATCCCAGCTCTGTCAGGAAACTCTTTGTGATTTTTCTCACTGAGCCTAATGTCTCGAAGGCGATTGGTTGAACGATGAAGTTTTGCTCTAGTTCACGATACTTACTCAGTGATCTACCTGCCCTTATCAATGACCACTACCACTGTGTTCGCATAAATCTCTATGCCGAAAACCTTGTGGTATATAGTAGAGTGTTAATGAATCTAAAATGCTCTCTGAGGCTGCTGGAGACATACAGCATGCACAGCATGGTTTAATGATTAACGTATCAAAGACAAAGGCTATGAAGTTCAGATACGGGGGACCCAGAAAAGAAAGGATAGGCTTAATGAAGACACTTGGATGGTGTTTTTGTAGAATTTGTCTCAGAGTTGACTTATCTGAGTGTTAAGCTAACGCCAAGCGGCACAGCTTTCTCGGCCAATATATCTCAGCGAATTAATAGCAGCATCGTAGCCATGACCTCAGTCCCGGCTATTCAGAAGCTTTCAGTTAAGACAGCTCCAATATTGTTCAACGCTCTCGACACAGTGAAGGCAACGTTTCTTACGAGAGTCCCCATAATCGGGCTAATGCATTCAATGATTGCACAATGGAACATTCTGCAGCATGATATCTAGACTTCCCCGCAGCGGTTACACCCACAGTTATAATTTTTATCATGATACTCAGACCGTGTGAGGTGAAAACGATGCGTTGCGTATCGTGTTATCACATGGCGGTTGGTACGGCCCGGTCCCTTTCACTCTACGTCTCTACTTGCGCCGATTAAAAAAAAAATCCGGATTGAGTTTGGCTATCCGCAAGTAAGTAACCCATGGGTTGCGCGTTGACGTGTGGAGTCCCAGGGTCAGTTCGGGAAGGCTGCTTTACCTTGACTCAGTTGATCCAGGTTTCTCACGATCAGATGCTCTCATACTAGGTCAATTCCGTGGCGACAGGAACAATTCTCAAGTTGAAGAGGCGGACGGCCGTGGCAAGGGATAAACGCTGTGGGCTGCATATTTTTATAACGTGTCATGAAAACCCTGCCCCGTTTTTTTTTTATCTGGGAGGTTTCGGGAATGCATGATTTCCCGAATGCCCGTTCAAGCCTTTCCCTTCTGGCCGTTTCCTTGGCTGTCTTGAGTGTCAAAACGGCCTAGAACAAATTCGTTGCCTCTCTCCATGCCTCCGCCGAAATCATCATGTGGGCGACCACCTGCCTGATGGGCCGGCCTCTTATAGAGGTTGGACCTGCGTGCCGCGCTTCCCTGAGTGCATCACACCGCAGGACAGTAAGCTCCACGGTGTCTGCTTTCCCAGAGTTACACAACACGCAGGTATCGCTGATGGCTTTCTTAATCCTTGACACGTAATTCTAGAACTGGCCGTGTCCCATCAGTGCCTGAGTTGTCCAGTAGAAAAGTTCCCTGTGTCGGCAGTCGTACCACAACCTGAGGCCCGGTATCAGACACTCTTGGTCTAGCTCCCTGTGGTCACACCGGGTCTTACCTGCGCCCATTCATCTTGCCAGGCCGACAATGTGGCACTTCTGGCCCTGGTGAGATCTAGATCTTCATCTAGCCGGTCGTCCTCTTTCTGCCTGTTAGGTACATCGCCTCCGTCTTGTCAGGCGCCAGTTTCAAGTGATGGAATCCCATCCACTAGGACATCGCTGACAGGGCCTCATTGGTGGCACCTTCCAGGGCTCTCTCGCTTCCGTGACCATGAGTGCAAGATCGTCGGCATACGCCAACGTCCCGACCCTATACGGGAGACCTGGGATCTCGAGCACCCCGTCATAAGCCATGTTTTAGAGCACGAATCCTAGAATCGAGCCCTGAGGGCCTTTGGCGGTAACCTCGTTTGCCTGCCCCCCTGCAACCAGACCTCTGTCATCCAGGTAGGATGAAATCATTTGACGGAGGTAGGGAGAAAATTCCTTCCTCTCCATCGTCTCTACAATTACTTTCCAATTCATCGAGTTGAAGGCATTTTCGACATCTTGGAGGATCAAGAGCACAAATCGCCTCGTTTTGAGGATTTTCATGGTCTTCTTACCCGACCATGAGGATCCTCAAAACGAGGATCCTCATGATCGGGTGAGAACTAACCCCCCTTTTTTTTTTTTTTTTTTTTTTTTTTTTTTTTTGTTCTGGGAGGTTTCGGTAATGCATGATGCACATGCGCCACTAGCAGCCTGCGTGACTAGTGTGAGACTCGCAAACCCACTAAACCCGGATTCCTCCCCACCCCCCCAGGCTCGGTATTACTTTGGCATTACATCGAAACCGTGGGAGAGGCGTCCCTGCCGTTCTCCTTCAATCAGCTCTATCCCTTACTATCATCCCGCATGTCTACCTGCGGTTGGATAGGGGGATGCCATTTTGTAATCCGTCCTGTGAGGGTGCGTCGAGACCATGAGGGCCTGGCTGCTCCCCACCCCCTCCCCCCTCCCTCGGCTCCTCGTCTCGACCACTCTCCCGAGAGACCCGCTCAAACCTCTCCCGCCTGGCCGTTTCCTTGGCTGTCTTGAGTGTCAAAACAGCGTCGAACAAGTTCGTCGCCTCCCTCCATGCCTCCGCCGAAGTCATCATATGGGAGACCACCTCCTTGATGGGTCGGCCCCTCACAGCGGTTGGTGCTGCGTCCCGTGCTTCCCTGAGAGCATCACACCGCAGAACAGTATGCTCTACGTTGTCCATTTCTCCAGAGTCGCACAGTACGCAGATATCGCTGATGGCCTTCTTGATCCTTGACAGGTAGCTCTGGAACTGGCCGTGTCCGGTCAGAACCTGAGTCGTCCAGTAGGAAAGCTCCCCGTGTCGGCGGTCATACCATACCCTGAGGTCCGGTATCAGACTCTTGGTCCAGCTCCCTGTGGTCACACCGGGTCTTACCTGCGCCCATTCCTCATGCCAGGCCGATATGGTGGCACTCCTGGCCCTGGTGAGATCCAGACCTTCGTCTAGATACATTTTACTTCGTTCAGCCACTAGGAGGTCCCATGGCAGCATTTTGGCTAGGACCAGGAGAGCTTCGGTCGAGACTGTTCGATACGCCCGGCTTACCCTGATTGCCAGCGTTCGTTGGGTCGACCTTAGTGCCCCCCTATTTTTCGCCGTCCGCATTGCCATGTCCCCCCAGACTGGGGCTGCGTATAGCGCCGTTGATTCGGCCACCGAGGCCAGGAGCCTTCTTTTCACCTCAGCCACCCCACCGACCCTAGGCATGATCCGCGCCAGGTTCAGGGAGACCCTTTGGGCCTTTTCGGCCACGTACTTAACGTGTGCCGATCCGGTCAGTCCGGTGTCTAGCATGACCCCAAGGTACTTTACCTTCTTTCTGATTTCTATCGGGTGGCCCGCCATCACGAGATTAATGCCGGTCGTCCTCTTTCTGCCTGTTAGGTACATCGCCTCCGTCTTGTCGGGTGCCAGTTTCAAGTGATGGGACTCCATCCACTCGGACACCATTGACAAGGCCTCATTGGCGGCGCTCTCCAGGGCTCTTTCGGTCCTGGCCGTTATCATGAGTGCAAGGTCATCGGCGTACGCCAACGTCTCCACCCCATACGGGAGACC
Organism: Dermanyssus gallinae; assembly: GCA_003439945.1. Lineage (NCBI taxonomy): Eukaryota > Metazoa > Arthropoda > Arachnida > Mesostigmata > Dermanyssidae > Dermanyssus > Dermanyssus gallinae. The sequence goes on along the minus strand of QVRM01003148.1, from coordinate 36,565 downwards.
TGGGATCTCGAGCACCCCGTCGTAAGCTATGTTCCAGAGCACGGGTCCTAGAATCGAGCCCTGTGGGACTCCGGCAGTAACCTCGTACTCCTGCCCCCCTGCAACCAAGCCTCTGTCATCCAGGTAGGATGAAATCATTCGACGGAGGTAGAGGGAAAAGCCCTTCCTCTTCATCGCCTCCACAATTACTTTCCAGTTCATTGTGTTGAAGGCATTTTTGACATCCAGGAGGATCAGGAGCACGAATCCCCTTGTTTTAGGGGTCTTCATAGTCTCCTCACCCGCCCGTTTCAGAACCTTCTTTAGAGCCCCTAATGCGGATCTGCCCTTCCGGAAGCCGTACTGGGCATCTGATAGGGCGTTCTTTCCTGAATCTCGTCGTTTAGTCTCTTGACTATAACGTTCTCCAGGAGCTTACCCATGGCGTCAATGAGGCATATGGGCCGGTAAGCCGAAGGCCCCGTCTTCCTCCCGGGTTTGGGGATTAGAACCAGGCTTGCCCTTTTCCACAGCCTCGGGAATCTCCCCTCTCTCAGAGAACTAACCCCCCTAACTCTCACTAACTTTCTTTAGTGCCCTAAGTGTGAACCTGCGTATCCGGAAACCATACTGAGCATCTGATAGGGCCTTCTTTTTATGGATCTCTTCATTAAGTCTATTGACATCCCATCCACTAGGACACCGCTGACAGGGCCTCATTGGTGGCGCCTTCCAGGGCTCTCTCGCTTCCGTGACCATGAGTGCAAGATCGTCGGCATACGCCAACGTCCCGACCCTATACGGGAGACCTGGGATCTCGAGCACCCCGTCATAAGCCTTGTTTTAGAGCACGAATCCTAGAATCGAGCCCTGAGGGCCTTTGGCGGTAACCTTGTATGCCTGCCCCCCTGCAACCAGACCTCTGTCATCCAGGTAGGATGAAATCATTCGACGGAGGTAGGGAGAAAATTCCTTTCTCTCCATCGTCTCTACAATTACTTTCCAATTAATCGAGTTGAGGGCATTTTCGACATCTTGGAGGATCAAGAGCACCCTTGGTAAGCTGACGGTCCCGTCTCACCCCCGGGTTTGGGGATCAAGACAAAGCTAGCTCTTGTTCACAGCTTTGAGAATCTGCCCTCTCTCAGGAGCTTGTTGGCGAGGTCTTGGAAGTCCTTAGACCATCTTTTGACCATTAGCCTCGCTACCTACAGGGGAACTCTACAAGGATACATAGAGCTAAATATAAGGAGGGGCAAAGTACAGAATGTCGAGCATGTGGGCTAGAAAATGAGTCAATCAAACATATTATTGAAAAATGTATAGCATTAGGGGGGAGCAGAGATAGATAGCTGGCGGAGGCCCTAGCTCTAGGACCAAATGTTAGAAATGACCTGGTCGATATTACAAAGAAGAGGTTGTCACAATGGAAAGCAAATACTCAGTAGGTATTGAAGTAGACATGGATTATATGGATGCGTAGGTAATATACAGGGTGTTCCTATTTGTGTGTCCAAAACGCTAGGGTATGGTCAAACTCGGTGAGAAAATAATTTTTGCCAATGGGTGGAAGCCGGGAAAACGTTTTGTCTAGGAGTGAGGATGAAATTTATAAAAGCAGTTATTCTGTCTTTTTTCTCCTACACAATTGTGCAAAATCTACGTTTGCGGGAGAACCAGTCAGCGCACAAGGGAACCGATCATACCGGCGTGTTTGGCGGAAAATTCTGCACAATAAAGTATACATTACTAGCTTGCGTAGCAAAAAGCGAATAGTCAGATTAAGGAAAGTCATAAATAGTCAAAATGTTACGTTAACGCTTTTTTGTGCAACATCGTCATTTTTTTCATTACGACCAAAAATGCACGTCCGAAAGACTACTCTCAGGCAATAGCAGATTTAATGCCCACTACATTCGTACCAAAGTGATGGTGCTGCGTTACGTAGTTGCCAAGTAACTAAGCTTTTTCGACAGTCATATGGAAAGCGAAGGCATGCATACTTGCATAGGGTGTATGAGAAAGTTAGGTACATATTTTGAGGTTTGGTAGAACTCAGCAAGAGAATAATTTTTTCTAATGGAAAGAGGGGGCGGAAACGTCTTGGCAAAATGCTACGGTTCTGGACGTGAAAACTTCAACGTAAAACATAACAACTATGACTGTCGAAAAAGCTTAGTCACTTGGCAACTACGTAACGCAGCACCATCACTTTGGTACGAATGTAGTGGGCATTAAATCTGCTATTGTCTGAGAGTAGTCTTTTGGACGTGCATTTTTGGTCGTAATGGAAAAATTACGATGTTGCACAAAAAAGCGTTAACGTAACATTATGACTTTTTATGACTTTCCTTAATCTGGCAATTCGCTTCTTGCTACGCAAGCTAGTAATGTATACTTTATTGTGCATAATATCGGTTCCTTTGTCGCTGACTGGTTCTCCCGCAAACGTAGATTTTGCACAACTATGTAGGAGAAAAAAGACAGAATAACTGCTTTTATAAATTTCATCCTCACTCCTAAAAAAACGTTTTCCCGGCTTCCGCCCATTGGCAAAAAAAATTTTCTCACCGAGTTTGACCATACCCTAGCGTTTTGGACACACAAATAGGAACACCCTGTATATGCTGCCGCTCTAAGCGCCCCTGATATAAAAGAGTGACATGTGTACTTAGGTATACATGCCAAGCGAACAACAAATCAATCAAATCAATCATAGGTCGGACGCTTTGCCGGTTGCCAGCCGTTCCCGGGCTTGTTTAATCTCTTCCAGCGTTACCTCGGGAATCTCTTTCAAGGCAACCGAGAGCTTCTCATTCCCTCTCTGCGGCTGTGTCGGGAAAAGACCGGTTACAGCCTCTCTCAGCACGTCCGGAGGAATTTCGGGAAGGCCTCCGAAGTCTGGCCATAACCACTCGGTATAGCAGGCCCTATATGTCGCTCTCCACCGCGTCTATAAGCTCCGTCCACGCTCGGGATTTACTTTTGGCGATGAGTCCTCGGAGTCTCGATCGAGCAGACTTGTACTCCGTCAATCGGGATTCGGCTCTTGCGGCTCCTCCCTCTCCGTAGGATCCCTCCCGTCGGTGTCTTTGTGCTAACCAGCTGCGTGTTCTCGTGTAAATCCTGTTAAGCCTTGTGCAAGTCTTACAGACGGCTGCTATCTCTTCGTTCCACCAGTAGCTGGGAGCGTGGCGGCCCCCGTGGTGGTGTAAGGGTGCAGCTTTCCCGCATGCTGAGAAGAGTATGGCGACGATTTGGTATTCATCCGCCACCGTGTCCCCGCCATCTACAACCCTCGTCTATTTCAACATCTAGGATCTTTACATTGAGCTTCCGCAATCGCCACCTTGTACTAGGGGGCAGGACGAGGGACCCCTGGGGATACACACAGTAAAACAGATATATCTGTGGTCACTCATAGTCCCTCCGTCTCCCTCACCCCCCACTCTGCCACCAGCGAAAAGGCCGCCTCGTTGACCATTGTTAGGTCAATGAAGGCCGTCTGCCATCCTCTGGAAAAGGTGGGAACTTTTCCATCATTGAGAATAATTTGACTTATTTCAGCCATTCACTCCTGTAGAGTTTGAGCCCGCTTAGTTGTGTTCCGGCTACCCCATGCTATGCTGGCCGCGTTTAAGTCCCCGGTGATAACTACCCTCTTGCCTACATGTGCCCCCGCGCTCTGGGCAAGTTTGTCGAGAAATTCCTCAAATTTCCCCACCTCCCTGTTTGAACAGAAGTAGCAGCTATAAAATACTGCTACTCCATTAACCTCCAACCAGGAGACCCCTTCCGGTTTCTTGCCCCCTAATCCCAAGGTTTTGTTCAGAACCCGTCCACCAGATTGCTGTATCCGCCTCTGCGTCAGATACCCAATCTACCTTCCGCTTGGTGATCGCGATGTTTGGCTCGGACAGCAGGCAGACACCCATGGTCTCTCTCCGTACTGTCTCCGCAAGTATGTCATGCGCCCCCCTACAGCGGTTTAGGTTTACCTGGAGTATCTTTAACATTAGGGCCCCTGCCTACTAGATTCCAGTCTCCCTTTTTATCCTCTGCCGGAATAACAGTGGTCCTCCTTCTCTTAGCCCCTTTGTCTTTATTTCCTCCTTTATTATTTTTCTTTTAGCTGAGTTTCTACGAAAGTCGCTTTTTAATTCATTCCTGGCCCTTGGTGGCGCCCCTTCGGGCCTCCCGCCGCTGCTCGACTTGCCCTCTATAGGCCAGGCAACACATCCTGTCTGCCCCTCTACCCCGCAAACTAGAGATTTTGGTGTCGTAGCGCGGCAGTCGGCTACCCAGTGGTCGGGCTCACCACATTTGTGGCATACCGGTTGGCCTTGGGTCTCTGCTTTGCAGTCTTGAGCCTATGGACCGGCCTATAGCAACTGTGGCAGTTTGGGAGCCTGACCTACTCCTCAGGTCTGCACCGCCTTGAGCCTAACTTATGGAACCAAATGACTCTTGCCACCGCCGGGGACGCCGTAACCAGTCGGTACCAAACCTCAGCCTTTCCGAGTCTTGGCTCGAGCGCCATGAGCTTGACGCCGGCCGTGAGCCGCAAGGCCCTCTGCAGTTTCCTCTCGACCTGCTCCCCGTCCAGGAGTGGGTTAATTTCCCACAGGGCAATGGTCTGTCCCTGGTTTCGGCAGTCGGTCTGTCCCAGCGGCAGTCGACCTGCATCTTTGCGGATTCCCGAATGGCCACCGCCATTTTTCACTCCCGCTCCGTTTTTACTCTCTTTTAATCTAAAAATAAGGTAACTTTCTTTACTTTTGACTACCCCCTTTAACGGCGGTCTTCCCTACTTGTCTCGAGCAAATCTCTAGACTGCCGCTACTGTCGCCGGCTTTACAGCAGCAGATTTCCACAACCTGTAGAGACGCCTGTGTGCGACGCTCCTTTGTGATGTGCACTAAACGGGGTATCTCCCCGCCAACCAGTCCCAGCACTTTTCCCACAACAGCTTAGAGAACCCCCAGAGTAGTGGTTCTTAATTCTCCTTCTGGATTTACCACCCTCACTACCAAGTACCGCTGTGAGGCTGCTTGTTTTCCTGACCTTTCTATAAACTCGAAAGCATCACTGTTTTTAAAAAAATTGGCCGTTCCTGCGCTCATATCAGCTACCGCTGCGAGCGTGGAAAACTGAGCCGCCAGCCCTTCTATTAAACCCTTGTCTGACCCTTTTGTGATTACTGCTACCCTAATCTCCCTCTGAGTGGTGAGGGCGTTAGTGGTAACTTTCAGGTGTTTAATTACTTTCTTCGGCCACCGTTCATTGGTGGACCTCACCGTCTTTTCAGGGTTGATTGCCCTTTCTATAATATATTCAATCTCCGTAGCCTTTATGTCCATTTCCCGTTCCTTGGCCCTTTTCTGTTTCACCTCACCGTTATAGCGTACACTTGGGAGGTTTCGTCCCCTCTCCCGGTTGTTGTCTCTTCCTGAACGAAATCTTCTCTACCCTCCCGTAGTCTATCCCCTCTTAGCCTCTCGAGGTCCTCCCTCAGTCTACCCTCGTTTATTCGTAAGGTTTCGATCTCACCTTCGTCAGCTGACCTAACTTCTCGGTAAGCTGTAGCTCTGTCTTCGAGGGCCCTCTCTAGACGTTCTAGGGAGCTGTTGGGCCAGCTCCTTGAGTGCCCAACAGCTCCATAGAACGTCTCGAGGGCCTCCTCTACCTTAGTGTTCTGAGCCTTGCACAGATTAGGCGTTTGCTCAATCTGCTGCCGCATCGCCTGGAGGGCCTCCTGGAGCTGTTTTTTCCTTACAGCCTCCCCATCTATGGCACATTTGGCGGCTTCTCCCCTTCCCGGAAATTCAACAGCCGTCCTCTTCCTATTTCCGTCGACGCCCCGCGTTTCCCTACTGTCCTCCCCGTCCATTACCTTGATATCCCCAATGCTAGCCTCCGCCCAGCTGTTTCCTATCCCTGGTGAACTTGAAAACGACTTGGAAACGACGAGATATCTTGATCCTCGTATTTGTTTCGGAAAATATTTCAGGAGTACAGAGAAGAGAAGCAGAATCTCCGATTGTCCCCGAGCGAGCCCGATTGTTTGCGAAAAAGCTGGCCATTCGGAGACACTATCGTCGATGGTCACACGGTTCTCCTGTAAGATTGCCCCTACAACAATTAATATAACAATAACCTCTACCAGCATATCGAGCACGCGATAGCAGGGAACGATGTCAAAAGCAGCTTTGAAGCCGACGAAAACCGCGTACAAGGATTTAACTTGTCTAGAGAGAGTCTCCTGAACATTTTCTAGCAGAATCCCGCATGCTGTCGCCGTCGAGCGATCCCTTCAAAATCCCTGTTTTTCGTCAGGGATGACGTTCGTGGCCTCCAGGGAGTCACTTAGTCTTCTTGTTATCCGGAAGGACAACAGTTTGTAGCATACGCTTTTCTTAGCAACGCCGCGCCAGGCCGACGGGTGAGTTGGGTCGCCTTTGCGTTTCGGGATCACTAGAAGCGTAGCATTTCGCCACTAAGGGGGGGGAGAAGCCCCAGGTTAAGGCATTTGTTGAATAAGGCTCTCCAAGACGGCGCGAACAGGAGCGATTCTTTGAAATGCTCACTCCGAATGTCATCCGGTCCAGAGGCATTACTGGAGCAGAGCTTCTTCAGAGCTTGCAGGACTTCTTTTATCGTTAAATCCTTGAATATCTCATTACGCTGCTTTGTAGTCTCTTCGTCCGAGACAGCAGCAAAAAACGAAACCGCGCGTAGGATTGTGTCACCTGAGGCGAACATATTAATAAAGTGCCCCACGAGTGCGATAAAGCCAATACGGCATGTCCACCACGAGTAGGTCATCTGTATGGCGTTCGCTCTGTCTCTGAAAGGACTACAGCCTCTTGTTTCTCAAGGTACTTTTTCTTCTGCTGGGTGAATGTCTTCCGACAGACCGTTCGGAATACGGCAGCTATAGGTCTGGTCGCAGGATGCAGTTCCGCCAAGAGACGAAGGACATTCTGGATCGCGCGGACAGTATCAGAGTTGCGATTGAACCACGGACTGTGCTCCTTATGGTGGGCGCTGAATCAAGGATTGGATAATCTCTACAAAGAGGCCAGCATACTGCTCTGCGTCCAGGGCCTCAGAAATCGAGAGTACCTCATAAAATATTAATCATAACAAAATAATCCGTTTTCACGACGGTGGCAATTTTCTGGGGGCTCGTGTTAGGTCGTCCGGTAGATTGATTTTAAACGCAATGGGGATGTGCGCTCGCAGAAGACCGCCTTCCATCAAGAAATGTATCTCTCCTATGTAGCTTTGAAGTCTCCCGCGACGATTAGGGTTAGGAGAGTTTTGGGCCTCCCTTGAAACGCACAGAACAGACTAACTTATAGTCGTCGAGCATGACGCCGTTCATCGAGGAATCTGACAAATCGTTTTCAACTTCCGACTACTGCGTCACTGCGAAAGTTCTGTAAGCTTTTTGAGCAGAAGATAAGAGAAGTGCCGGAAACGTTCTACAAAAAATCGGAAATGTTGGACATTACCTGCGTCGAGCCGCTCTTCGAGCAGCATCACGTTTCTCACCCGCTACTCCATCCATGGGTTCTACCACAAACTTTGCCGTCGCACTAAGTTTCATGACCCTTCCAATAAGTGTTGCTGCACATGTTGCGGTCTCGTCTGCACTAAATATCAGCATGGAACATCTCGGTCAGCGCCAGCTGTCTGGCCGTTAGGTCGCTGAGATTTTTGACAACAAACATATTCCGAAAATTCATATACAACATATTCTATTTAACCAAGATCAGCGGAATCTGAAATGTGTAGATTTAGCGTACTTACACGCGAATCAAGGCTGCTGAGATTAACTTCTGACGCTAAACGGAGCAATCACGCTTTGGAGACTACCGTCAAGGCGGGCGTCGTTAAGAAGAGGTACAGACCGAGGCAAACGCAACTCTGGTTTACACAGGTCTGTTATGTAAAATGCCGGGAAATTCTGGGGCGTTATGCACGAACTGTACGTTCCGCCCCCCAGATGGATGCTGGTCGTGAGGCGCTCTCTGGTCATTGAGGCACTGCTTATAAAGAGCAAGCGCCAGTATCATGAGGAGGGGGAGATGCATGTGCTCGAGAGAGCGGAGCGCAAGTTCCATGTGTACATTGATCGCAGCAGAATGAAAGTATGCACAGTTTAACAAACAACCAGAGAACCAGTTGCGACTCTACCTTACTGCCTTTCTGATCGATGCACACGTCCTTGCATTACGCCCAATTATTCAGAAACAGTTCACCCTGGAGGAGCACTGCATGAATTCGCCGTTTACGATGGAAAGATTGTGCAGATCTTGTGCACTACACTGTCTGGGAACGACCATTACCCAGCATATCGGCGACAGGTCTCAGGTGTCTACTGCCTTTATTTACACAGAGGTGAGGGAACTCCGAAAACTGCCTCTGAGTTCAGTAGTACGTATTCTTGAGCTTAAGCCTGTGCCAATGCTGAGCTACAGCCGCGGCAGGGTGTAGGGCCACACTTGAGCGGCAAGTTTTGCGCAGCTAGAGAAATGCTTTACATCGTACGAGTATAGGAAACGTACTCTTTTCTTGCCGTACGCGGCACCGCTTTGTGTACCTGCTAATGGATTGTGGACGGGTAGCGGAAACAATCAGAGTCAGGTTGAGGTCATATATTGCAGAACCATTTTGGCCAATTTTTGTTGGTGTGGCAGGTAAACGTGACTGAGGCCTCGGTAGAGTAACGCAGTCGGTTGTCTCTGTACTTTTTGCCCGGTGCCATAACCGCTGAAGTGTCCAAAATGTATATAATGACAAGATTATGTTTATAACTAAAAACAGAGTTATTGCAAAATAGACATTCATAAATTGTTTACGCATAATAGTGTGCGCCTGTTTTGCTGCCCATCCTGGTTCGGCAAAGCTGTGCGGCAATAGGATACGACCGCCGCCGCTGTGATGCAAATAGGAAAAGCTCACGCTAAGCATTTCCAATCATATGAAAACTCATAATGAATTCACGGCATTCGCAAGCATGGCTTGTAGACCAGAGCACCTATCCTCAACGCGCACGCCGTGAGGAAGGAATATGGATTCAGTATTGTGCCGATCTGGGGCGAGGACAGGGCTTTAAGCTAGTCTCTACAGGAATTCTGTAGCATTATAACGCGGTCATTTGGTTGTTCAAGTTTGTAAAAGTTTTCCGACATGCCTACGTGTTTATCTAACACATACTGATTGGAGCGTTCTTGGGGACCCAGAACAAGCACCAAGTCCTCTGATGGCATTGTCTTCGCATCTAGGTGTTTTTTTTTGTAAATCGATGTTTAGATCTTTGTTTAGGTTATGTTTTAGATCGTTTAGAATTTCACGTTGTGATGCATTTGGCGCTAAACCGCGTTTTTTTAGTGTTAGGTCTACAATAAAATCTGCCTTAACCGGATCACTTGGACTTTCTAGCATAGCGGCATCAAGTTAATATTTAAAATAGTATTATATGTTAACTAGACTCTATAACCGGCATATTACATTTCTTACTTAAAATTAAAGGACCGGGCCTAACGGACCACCCTGCGGATGAGTGACGAATTTCTATAAACTTGCCTATTATAGGTAGAAGCTCTAGTGACCTCACTTCTTATAGTATTATGTCTCTTTGTATGATATTAAAAACATTACGTTCGTAATTCATAGTTAGCTGCGGATGCCGATTGCAGACAACACAAGTAGGACAGATGGTCTATAGACGTTGTTCTCACCGCCCTGAACCAGTAGTAAATACAACATTTACTAAAGGCTGTGACTGTCTATTAAACATCCACTTAAGTTTTTTTTACCTCAAACGGATGTGGTTATTTCTACGGAGTCACCGGACACCCACATGTCTCTTCTCTGTTATCAATTCTGCATAAAGAAGCTAACGGTGCACATTTAATATAAACAGTGCGTTAGACTCTTATGAAACTGTGATGAAATAAGTAAAAGCCGTACGAGGCATCCCAAGCCAAGTGCCTCTGGGTCCCACCAGCCACAGGGCGACGCTTAGTCTCACACAGTGAAACGTCGAAAGTGTAGACCCGGTTATAGACTTGGTACCTAACGGCAATTTTTACGGACTTAATATATTGGTTTTGAAAGAAATATTTACTAAACGTTCAGGTAGTTGATTATTACAATTGCCCACCCACTGCTTACGAAGCGGCAAGAATAAGGGGGGTGATGTTTCTTATTGTCGGGATAATATTTCTAAAATGTCAACCTGCCCTTGGCGTACGATGATACTGTCGCCAAGATTCTCCTTTGTAGAGAAACTTTGTTTTTCATTCTCATGAGTTTACAGCTATGACCCACCATACTTGCTGTGAATCTTAACTGCCGCTTGGATATATCGTACCCAGAATATCTGCGTCCATCGATGTTCTCCATCAGTGTGGTCCATGGATCCCAGGACGTCGACAATTGACATATTTGCAAATATAATGTGGTATTCAAGGGGTGCGCACATTTGACGATTGCAGGTCTAACGAAGCATCTACCCGTGTCTATTTGTGTTCTGCAATTGCAATCACAATTTTAGATGAACATAATGACAAATTTAAGAAGGTTCTAGTAGCTTTTCTAGACTACTCCACCGCTGTGTCTCTACTTCAGATATTTTGTATTCACATCAAACATTAGGTTTCTTCTTCAAGCACTACACCCTCATTTTACAGCGAGGCCGAGCTGGTTAGAAAATATTACCGTTCAATTGTCCCTTCATTGATTGACACAGAAATGTTTGACTACTACTTGTTTGTACTTTGTTGTGCCTATGTTATACTTAATGTTAAGTGCTAACAAGCATACGAATGTAACATATTTGTTGATACACTGTATGTCTTAACAAGAACGGGAAATGTCACGATACGAAGGTGGAAATGCAAATAAGAAATCTGACGTCATTCATTTACCTAAACGGGACCCGGTATCTTATGGCGGCTGTCGCCCACGTTGGACCTACTGTGGTTATAATGGACGGCACATTACCATCACTGAGGTTCTACTCGCGTGGAATTTATGATGATCCTGACTGCAGTAAGTAACAACAAAACGAATTCTTACACATAGGGGAGTGCACCGACGCTAGCTTTCACAAACAAACGGGCATGATTGTATGTAGACAGCGCGAATACGAGTGATACGGCGGCTGAGTAGGTGTCGCCGTGCTTGCGTATGTGCTGTTTGCTGCTTATACGGACAATTTGCAGCGTAAACATCAAGTTTCTTTTTTTAAATAACATACATATTTATTTAACATTTATTTAGTACAGAAATATTTCTCGACGCTCGCAATGGGCCTTAAGGCCTGTGGCACTGACGTCGATGTGTTTAGCAATGGAATTCCTCTCAGTTTATATGCACGCGTTGGGCCAATCTGCGTAGACTATTTATTTCTGAAAGTAACATAGATATCTCTGTGTCAACCTTATAATTAACATCAACTTACTTCGATCCTATAATCCACAATCCATGTGACGACAACAACTAAAGGCGAATGCTATAATTGACATAGCGTACGTGTCGCCAGGTGTCGACTTTTTACCATTTTTGTTCCATATGTCCAGTTCATCAGCTCACGACGTTGCTGCATATTTTTGCTAACTTAACCATAGGTAGTTGAACGTCAAATACATTACACCACATTGCCAATAAGAAATATTTAACGCTATATTAATCTGCCTTTTGTTTTAAAACTCTAACGGTCATTCAGATCAGTCACAACGCGTATTTATATTGTCTGTCATACAGGCGCCGAACCAACTGATAAACTGAACCACTTGGTTTTAGTCGTCGGTTACGGAGAATCCTCAAAAGGTACCAAGTACTGGATTATCAAAAACTCGTGGTCCGAATACTGGGGAGAGAATGGCTACATACGAGTCGCCATGGATGATAATCGGTGTGGAGTTGCCTCTCGCGCCACCTACGGCATGTTCTCCGGGAACGAATAAACTCGAACAACACCACCAGCTTGCTTGAAAGCGTCTTTTAAAAAAAATCATCAAGTAAATACTGCTATCTGCGTAATAACGCTATTATTGTTATAAGTTATTAAGCAACAATATGTCATTACTAGCAACGGATCACATGTATTGTTAGCAAGCTTATATTAGTTGAAGCCCATTTGTATATGTACACCCTGTATGAATAAAAATTGCACTGCTCATTTCTGCAGAAAGTTACTATTGCAGTGCAAACAGTGCAACAATACAAGACAACATCACTTTGTACAGCTCTCGCCGGCGACTCGAAGATACACAAAGCGAGCCCCAAAACGATGACAATGGGAACAACAGTACAAACAAAACAGATCAAAATACAGCACAAGCACTGATCGGGACTAACAACAATCGTGATCAAACATACAATCAAAAAGTAACAGTGTGTGATAACAAGCAAGTTACAGTGTACACCTGACACTGATAGACTCTGGTAGTGGTTGCAGTTTTATAATACAATCAAGGAAATAACTTTAATTACCAATAATCAGCATCAGACGAACTTTTACAGTTTTGATTTAAATGCCGCACATGAGGACACATTCAGTCAATCATTCCCCGTATTGGTATGCTTTATTTACGCAAATACTAAGACTTATCTGGAAGCAGTGGTGGTCGACATAATCTACAAGGAGGGCATGACATCTCTAAGAAGGGAAATGGCAAAGCTCGCGTAGTCGAGGGAGCACCACTGTCTGAAGACAGTTATTCGCCTTTACAGGCTGTGGTATTGGTCGGATTGCCGGCTATAACCATAAAACAATCTACGAGCCATGAGTGATCCTCGACGAACGCAATCCAGCCAAACTGCGTGCATACGCCGTATGGACAATAATCGTATTCTTCGATTGCACAAACCTATACCTATTGTACTGCAAACTGTGCAATGGTGGAGGAAGCTCCATACAACTCTGCCGACGACTCAAAAATAAACAAAGCATTAGAGAGATGAAGTTTAAATCTTACCTATTAATTTTCCGATCAAGAATTGAGCCACCATTAAATAAGTACAAATCTTATTGCGATGAGATTGATTGAAGCATTACCAAGGGTTAACTTGTACATCGAGAATGTCACTGTAGTTTCAGCCAGACTTACCGTGTCGGCGATTCAAAAACGTTTGTTTGTTAATGCCAGATCTTGCCGCTTGATGTTGGTCATTAGTACTAGGTTCGAAGGGGAAAGTCTTTGAAACATCGTAATAAAATGTGTCTGTCAGTGCAGTCATTTCCTCTAAACGATTGAATATTCTGGGATGCAGACAAATAGAATATGAGTAACAGATTTTTGTGTACGCCAATAAGCGGTAACCTCTCTGTTATATTCCATAGTTTGTCGCAGCAAGTCCTCAGCACGCTTGCAACATTGTTACGCAGTTATGGCAAGCCTAACCATCCCTAGGCGGCCTTACGTCCGACTCTAATACGCCTTCTCCCTACACTCGCCACGATATGCAACATCATGCGTAACGGGTAAGTTCCGGAGGGTATGAAAGGCATCATGTACGAGAGGTGACTCCTGCCCTGAAAAAGAAAACCGGGGAATACCGTTCCATAGCCGCTGGCTGTACTCTGCGTAGACGGGCCATAAATAGCCTGCTTCCCCAGGCCAATGTGAAAAACTACCTGCAATTACTACAGATGGGGTACACCACAAATAATGGGGGGGGGGGGTAATTGGTATAGCTTGCACCTATCTCGGAAACAACAAACAATGTTTTCGCTTAACATTAGATTAAAATTATTAAAACATAGACACACCAGGTTTGTCTGTGTTCCGGCACCCAATCCAATAATAACTAGGCTTATAGCAGGCAGACTCCTGGTGGTCAGTCATGAAATAACTTCATCAGCCGATTGTTAACAGAGGGACATCGCAACCCGTCTTGAAGTTTGCCTGCATTATGCATCAGTTCGTTAAGCAGGTGAATCCTGGGTCCCTTTATTCTACCTCGATTATAGGATCTATCTTGACAACGATCTTTCGATGTTACTCAGAGGGTCCTAGAAAGTCGAGCAATGGAGAGGGCAACATACTTTTTTTATAGAGGATGTGGTAAATGCAGTCTTGCACAATCGCTACGAGACTCTCTTTCAAGAAGTGTGGGACTTAATACCAACGGTTGGATGTTACTCCGAAGAGATTGAAAAACGAAGAGAGACAGCAGGTGATTGTTGAATTTAACAGCAAGCTCCAGGACATCCAGGGCTGCCGTGAGCTGGACCTGTACGCTGTTCTCCAAGATAATTAGCTTCGTACTGGCCGAGAACAAAGAAAAGCTCTCCCGGCTCTACTAGCGGCTGGGCCATCTCGGAAAACACAAGACCTCCTTTCCGCTCCGTCATGCAATGGGAGTCCAAAAGGTCTTGCACGTGTTACGGACCTCACCTGCTTTCCTTCTCCCAGTAGAAACTTTGGATCTTGACGACCAGATAAGCAGAACCTTAGAAAACATCCCTGACATGAACGCAGGCAAGCCTACCAAACCGGCTGGGTGGAATGGGCGTTCCCTCGGCCACGGACCTTGTCTTGCTCGCCTTCCCTACCTCGTTACATTGCTGCGCCTCCGCAGTGGCCGCTACTGCTGGTGTACTAATCAGCCACCAACAGGATACGGTTGCAGTGGAACCAAATTGCCACTCAGGCTATCCAGTTAACCCTTTTGTCGGCTTGCGCGTTAGATGTGGACGACATTAGACTGAAAGCAGTCTTGTCCGACGCCACGGGAGCGTGGCTCGACGTGTTTCTATTCGAGCTCGTCGGCGTAAGCTGACCGAAGATCTTGCCAGTGTCTTCAGGCTAGACATTGCCATGTTTACGAAAGAAAAATATCCATGTGGTGGAACGGTGGACCAGCGTGGCCTGCACCGCTTTTTGTGCACTACGCCGCCACGACGCCGTTAATGACATTCTCGAACGCGCTTTAAGACGGGACGGGACGCTGGAGTCTGGTGGACTGCAGAGGGGCAAGAGGCGCCGACCGGATGGCCTCACTAGCCAGGGATGGCACCAAAATTGGCCGCTAGTGGGGGCGTCACTGTTTACAGGACGTAGGCTCTAGCCAGCGCGGGCGCCGGCCATGTCATTCACCAGCGGGCGATGCACAAACGGCACCTATACGCGCATTTTCCTGAAGACTACGTTGTAATGGCGCTCGTTTTTGACCCATCTGGCGTTTGGGGCAAGACAAAGACCTCCTGCCTGAAGGCTCTTACGAGCACACTATTCGCGTCATTGTGACTTGTTTCCTTAGTGATAATAATTCCGACTTCCTTAACATAGATATTCTGTTTTCAGTCGATATTCTGTTGTAGTGTCAAACATACCTCTACGAGTGCTTGGAATTGTGAGGGACTCAAGGGGGTAATACATCTTGCACGCGATGACATGTTTAAGTTGGTTGATTGCACTCCTCACGCAGACGTTTTAGCGGGACAAACTGCATATCGATGATATGCGAGGGTTTCACCAGCTTGCTGGCTTACCTGCGGAAGGTCGGGGAGGACCTGTGGGTGGGTTATCTATCTACCTACATAAACGCTTATCACCGATGCAATGCGTCAGGAAAGATGAATACTGCGTGGTGTTCTTCTCTGGGAGGGTAAACTTCGCTGTATTCTACTTCCCGCTTACATTCGATTCCGCGGAGGTTGCTAAGACGGTGAGCTTTGGACATTCAGAGTTAAAGCTGACCATGCCAACTATCGTTGGCGGTGATTTCAATGCCAAAATCTATTGTGGGGCCAACGATGATAGAGGCGAGGTGCTGCTTCAGGTGATGGAAAATATTGGTCTAAGATGTGCAAACGCGCGTGAAGATACATATTTAAGTCACAATGGAAGCAGCACTATCGACCTGTTGTTTCACAACCTTGTCAACCGTGAAGAGGCCCGAAAGCACTTCGCCCACGGTGAAGTTCTTGGACTCCTGCGCCAAGCAAGAGCCAGAGCACCATCATCACTGCAAGCCAGATGGGACTACTTTGAGCGTAGAAAGGCTTATATAAAACTGCGCTGTGATCACAAAAGGAAACGCGCGAGGCGAGAGGAACGACGGCTGCTCGAAAGAGCAGAACGAGAGCCCTCAGCTTACATCGTGCGACCTCGTAGGGCGGTGAATCCGTTTAGTGACGGACAGGTAAAGAGCCATTTAACTAATTTCTTATTCAAATGTGACGTTGCGGCCGTATCTTTAATCGTACAGCTTCCGCTTACATTGGAGCAGCACAACATGAATCTGCGTTTCGGGGTGGAGGAGGTGTGCCAATTCCTACGGTCACTCTCATAGAGAAAGAGCTCAGGGTCGATCAGGTCTGCTATGAGCATTGGGCTGCATTGTCACTCCCTCTCTTGGCAGAAACTCTTAACTCTCTCTCCGGTCAGATTTCAAGTGAGCTGTGGCACAACTGTATGCATTCTTTATTGACTGCGTCAAGGCCTTTAACAAAGCCCCTCGCTATCTGCTGGTTAAAGCATTCCAACGAGCAGGAGTGGGTGGCTCTCTCCTGAGTGTAATAGCAAGTTTCTTTGAGGGGGTTTTATGTCGTAGAACTTTGTCCTGCCCCATGATGGGCCGCGCCACTGCTAATCCGTGTTTTCTTAGTCTCGCTGGCCATACACTTTATGATCTTAATAACTCAATGTTACTGTTCATTTCAAGCGGGTTATTCGATCTAACTTCTTTTGTTTCTAAACCATAAGCTCGAACGTGCTCTGCAGTTCCCAATCACCAGCCTTCAGTCGTTTCTAGTGGTCCTCCTCTCTCCCTCAAACGACGTCCTACACCCACCACCCTGGCCCTGGTACTCCACATCAACCGACGGCGTCTGGCCATGAACCCACAGAAACGCAGTACCTGTAACAACACCTATGCGAGTTTTGATGCCACAAGCAGACCGGCTTTTGAGACCCTCTTTCTCCAGTTGGCCATTGACGCATGCGAGAGGTTCCGGTTATATTACTTCACAACGTTTCGATCGGGTTCTAGATCGGAGTGCAGCCTGACAGACCGCGGTTCGTCTCCGAACATACGCTGCCAAGCTCTTCCGTTAATGGCGAAATCGATCAGAGAACCGCACTCAAGCTAAGTGAGGGCGAACCTATAATGGTTTTCACCCGGCTTCACAAGCTGGCATTCTGCAGAAAGACATGCTTGGAAAACTTAGCACCTTGCAG
Organism: Dermanyssus gallinae; assembly: GCA_003439945.1. Classification (NCBI taxonomy): domain Eukaryota; kingdom Metazoa; phylum Arthropoda; class Arachnida; order Mesostigmata; family Dermanyssidae; genus Dermanyssus; species Dermanyssus gallinae. The sequence goes on along the minus strand of QVRM01003148.1, from coordinate 19,382 downwards.
CAGGCTAGAAGAAAGCCGACAGTGCGCAATTGTGTGCTCGACGTCTTGCGCGTACCCTGGGGTGCAGATGACACAGATGTCCATTTTGGCATTGCATATGCGCATTATTTAAGAAGATAGATGTACATAGATATTTATTTTGTGTCTTTAAAAATACAATTGTCTTGTATGAACGTTTGAATTAACGTTTTAAACGTAAGAGGGGAAGTGTGCTGCACACGAAACCCGGGCCGGTTGGTTAACGCCCCGGGCTTTAGCAACCCGGTGGTATCGACTGGGACGCCTGCTCGCTTGGCCTAATAGGCACAATGAGAGCGAGTTAGCCACATGAACGATAAGAGACCGTCTGGCTCCGCTGCTGCCTTTTGCAGCGGTAGGAAACCCCTGCTCCGGAGTGGTCGATCCTCCCTTCGGGGGGGGAGGGGGCAGGGGGAGTAGTATGGTACCTCCATTCCAAACCTCGATAGGGGAAAGGGTGGGGGAGCCGCTGGCCTGTCTATTCGGGCTGGCGGGCACTCCCGCAAAAGAAAGAGATTCTTACACTCCCGCCGCCCGCGTAGTCACGCGCGGACCTCGTGCGGGAGTGCCAGCCCGAATAGAGAGGCCAGCGGCTCCCCCACCCTCCCCCCTATCGAGGTTCGGAATGGAGATACCACACTACTCCTACCCGACAATTAGACGCGATCACCTCGCGATTTCGCTTTACACCCCAGAATATACACTAGCCCGATCACTCCGAAGCAGGGGTTCCTTACCGCTGCGAAAGGCAGCAGCGGAGACAGATGGTCCTCTTGTCCGGAGGTCTGCGTTCATGTGGCTAACTCTCTCTCTCGTTGTGCCTATTAAGCCAAGGCAGCAGGCGTCCCAATCGGTTGCTAAGGCCCAAGGCGTTAAACGACTGGCCCAGGTTTTGTGTTCAGCACACTTCCTCCGTACATAAATTATTACAATTATACAAATATCAAAAGTGGTTGAAGCTAACCGCCTGTGCGTCCGCACCTTGTCTGCACCGAGTCGCATCTGATAGGCCGCGTGGTACCTGTGGCATTTTTTACCACATCTGATACAGATACATGTATCTGCATGTGCATGAAACAGAAGATGACCTGTATTTCGTAGAAGGCGACTGGCGCTACCGTCATGTTGAACAAAGCCAGCGTCGTTCGTAGGGATAGTCTCGAAGGAGCTCGTATACTAAGACTTGCAACCAGCGCTCGGCGCGCTCTGTCCGTAATGTATCCCACGAAGGACCGACCCTTTGTAGGGAGTATCACCCCTAGATATGTGAAGTTGTTTATATATTTCAGGAAAGTCCTGTTTATATGCAGAGCATCAGAAGCCGCAAGACGGCCACCGTATCGGAATTTCATGGCCTCTGTCTTGTCCATATTAATCAATAGGCCAGCCTCTTCCACATACCTTGACAGCCTTGCCAGCGCCTGCTGAACATAAAACTGACTTCTTCCAACAATCACAAGATTATGACATATAGCAGAGTTTTCACGTGTCCCGACTTGTATTGAACGCGTCGTGGCAAATCGCTCAGCAATAAGGAGAAAAGTAGCGGGCTCAGATTGTCACCCTGTGCTACACCCGTGGACTGAACAAACGGGTCTAGGAGGGCTACTCCGTCGTCTATGATCCCCGAATTCTCCTGCAGTATGGCCTAAATCAGCAGTAGCATGTTTTCAGGATGCGAATTATTTAGTACTGTACGAGAGGTCCCCTTGCCGCTTTTCGTACCAGCGTCGTAGGTCAGTTTAAGTTAAGGTGTCCATGTACCACGGGTATCGCCGAGGAGAAGTCGCTCCACGCCGCTAGGGTGGCCTCCCGTGCCTGCGCTAAGTTAGAATTCCCGTCCATGTACCGCCCGCTTCTCTCACCGGTAAGTAGACCCCATGGAAGCTGACGGGCCAGCGCAATCAGGACATCCGTGCGCTCCCCATACGCTCATGGTCATTCCCCGCTCTGCGCAGCTGTGGCGGCGAGTCCCGTGTCTAGGACCACTCCCAAACATTTAGCTGCCGTTTTTATTACAACTGGCTGGCCTGCTAGTGTCAGTGCTTACCTCGTATTCGTTGCCCGTTGCTTTGAGTGTCCTTTGCTGCAGGTAGGAATATATAATTGGGCGGAGGTAGGGCGATATACCCTGCTGCTCCAGCGTTGCCATTATTACCTTTAAATTAACTGCAATAAAAGCGTTGCGAACATCTAAGATAATTAAAAGCATGACTGATATTTTTAAGAGACTTGGTCTTCTGCCCGGCGTGGAAGAGGACTCTCTGTAGTGCGCCGAGTGGAGAGCGACCCCGTCGGAAACCGTATTGATTATCCAACAGGGCTTTCTGTCGGTACGCGGTGAGTCGCTCCACCAGTATGTTCTCTACCAACTTGCCCGCATTGTCGAGCAGGCAGGTCGGTCTGTACGCCGTTGGGCCTGCCCTCGTCCCGATTTTGGGATCAAAGCAAGGTGTGCCGCTTTCCATTGTTCTAGGAAAATGCTGTACTTTTCTGCAGCTGGTGGAGGTGGCCGCTACCCCTGCAGGGTACCGCCTTGCGGACAGGCGCATTACTTCCGGTGGGAAACCGGGATGTCATCGGGTTACACTGCAAAGTTGTCTGGGGGGCACTTTGCCTGGCGGGGAAAAAGCGCGACCGTTGCCTCTATCCGTTCTAGTGGGAACGAGGCGGGGACGGAAGTCGCAGTCTCCCCATTACTACTCTGTAGGGCAACCCCTTGGGTCCTACTCCCACCGTCGCCACCACCTCCTTCCAAGCGCTCTCCCTGGCTTAATTAGGGTCCTGGAAGATCGCCGTCTTTCCTTATATACGTTCTGCAGGACTTGACCCTCTCTGCGGCTTCCGCCCGCCGCCAGCGGGCCAACCAGGAGCGGGCACGTGTAAGGGTCCTTTTGCTCTAGTGCATAACCTTCGCGCTGTCTCTAGATAGTCGTTCCACCAGCTCTTGGGGGCCGGCTTCCTGTTCCTCTGGAAGGGATTGACAAAGGCGGCCTTGCAAGCCGTTGTACACGGTTTTGCTACCTGGTCCGCCTCTGGACCGTTGAGTCCTCATTGAGCAGCGCGTTTATTTTGGACGGAGACCATTTTTTATTATACAGTCTTTGTATCTGCCACGTGCGACGAGGTCTTGCGAGGGATGTAGATAAAGTAGATGTAGCGGTGATCACTTTGGGACTCTTTTTCCTCTCCGTCATTGGCGGATTCTCAGTAAATGCCCTAGGGTGTCCAGAAAACTTGAGAACTCTTCTGTTTATTTGTTGGGTGAGAAGTAACATGTATAGAATATGGCCGTGCCGTGTATGTCAATGCAGGCAAACCCTAAACCATCGCTCTGCCCGGCCACTGGCCGACCGCGGTCTCGGCACGTCTATAAGATGGCCGCATCAATCGCTTTGTCTGCGGTCCAGTTTGGCTTATTGTCGCGTTCGATAATCGCGTCCCTTGTAAACATGTCAATGCCCCAGAGTATCATGCTGCGTCGTTGCTTCGTTGCAGTCCGCTTGATACCCTGTAGCAGTCGTTATAGACTCCGCCTTATCCAGTGCTTGGATCCCTTTCTCTAGCCAGATTATGAGGTCTCCTTGGAAGTTCTTGCTCACCCCTTGGACCAATGCTCCCGGTATCGCCAAGTCTGTGGTCCTCAATTGAATGTCTTTAAACTTGTCCGCAAAGTACTTGCTCTCCGCCACCTGCCCACACATGATGGTCTGAACTGTGAGCTCGACCTTGGGTTTTCTCCGAGCATAGATCCAGCTCCCCCCCCCCTCTGCTTGTAGCGTCAGAATGGCGAGGGCCTTGTGTATTTGCGAGTTTTGCGGCTGCGGTGTTATGTAGAGAAGTGGCATTTTTCCCTGTCAAGCTATAGTGTTCTTGCTACTATGTTCTTTAGGACGGTCAATACTGGCTCTTTGAGATTTTCGCTTGGTTTGACCACGGCTACAACCAGACATCACTGAGAGGAGGAGTTTCGAGTCCGTCGATGGACTTCCAGGCAACCGTGCTACGCAGTACTGCCGCCATTCCGGCCGAGCTATCTAAAATAACCGGAAGAGACGGCAATTAGTTACTAAGAGCTGCAACCACGGCCTGGTCGTACTCTGCTCCTCTTGTTAGTAGTAGGCCCCTAACATCTCTAGGCTCCGTTATCTTTGCCATTGTCGTCATTACTCGCTGGAGAGCCTCCCGGGGCGAAGGATTTTTCCGCTAGCCTTAGAATGTCTCTAGGTCTTCCTTCTATTTGCATCTGCTGCAGATTCCGTTGGGGGATCCCGACTGGCTATTGTAACGACCGTCATGAGACGGGTTTCCCTCCTATCCCTGTCTAAAGCGCCGAGCGCCTTCTTTATACATTTAGTAGCCCTCGGTAGCCTTTTCGACACATATTCTTTAGTTCAATTTTGGTGTTCTGCGCTTTGCAGGGCTTAATGATCTGTTCCGTGTACCTTGCTATGATTTCCACGGCATCTTCGATGTCCCGGTCGATCTCGGTTTCGCCGTGCCGGGGACCCTTCTTAGTCGCCTCCGGAACCGATTATACGATCGTTGGCCTCCTCCTCTTCCGCTTGGGCAGCGGTTCAGCATAGGAGTGGTCCGCTTACCCGCGGAGTGGTCCGTCTAGTCATCACAGACGCCAAAGCGGTCATTGACCACCAGTGCATACTAGTTGACTAAGACGGCGCACCTTCTCAGCCACTCCCGACTTTAAAAGTCTGGAAGATGAGACATCTAGCCAAGCTTAAACTCTATATAGCTACACAACTCACCATGCATCAAGAGCCCCCTCTCCGGAAGAACAAACACAAACAGTAATAAATACGCCGCGCCGCCACACAGGTAAACGCTCCTCATAACCATGGCACACACCCGAAATAAGGAAGGTCCGCTTCGCATGCTTCCGTGCCAAGCGGGCCCTGCCGAGGGCCCAAACCTGGCTCGCGAGGAGACGCCAAACGGCGAGCAGGACTTCTAATAGCCTTGGCCCGGGAAGACATACTACTAGACATGTACTGCAAGAAACACTCATTTGCAAAAGATCAGGACAGCAAAACGGGAATGCTGGAGGGCTCTAATCAATCTCGTATAACATCATCCCCGGGCACTCCCTTTTCGGATAGTCCGGGAGAAACTTAAAACATCGATAACACAAAAAATTACTCTCTGTCAAGTCACGAAACTCTTCTTATCGCATCTTCTTCGCCCTGCAGTAACCTACACCGATATAACTCCAGCCGACATTCCCGGCTGGGTCGGCAAACTTCTAAAAAAATCATTCAAACGCGTCTCACGAAGGCCAAAGAAGACACAAGAGCTTTGGCACCTAAGTAACATGGCTTTTGCAAGGGCCACTCGACACTCGACTCCATTAAGGAAATCATGGCGTCACGCAACACCAGGAAGTTTTACTGATACTACTCGACGTGAAAAGCGTTTTTAACAACACTAGCTGGGCGAAAATACTTGAGGCCATAGAACGACGGAATATACCTCCTTACTTGGTCCGCATCGTTCTCTTCTATCTGAGCGACACATCACGGCACTACTTGTATCACTTCTGTGGTTCCGCCGGGGTCTATACTTAGACCAACCCTGCGGAATCTGGCGTATGATGATGTTCTGGGCTTGCAAAACCTCCCGCCTGGGACACAAGCGCTGTCCTACAGAGACGACCTGGCATTATTATAGCACTGCGCCGTATTCGAGGTCATAGCAAACTACGCCTGGCGCTGTGTTTCCCGGTAGATGGCACAAAACAACCTCCAACTGGCTCCAAAAAAAATGAGGCAATCTGCCTGACGGGCCGCGAACGCACCCACAACCTTTGCTTGACCTTCGGTAGGCACGCTGTCACGCTCTCAAAACTGGAAGATATTTGGGGGTCAGTCTTGATTCTGGCTTCACGAGCCGTGCCCACATTTTAGGCATATCTAAAAAGTGCATACAATCGCCAGGGCAGTGGCCTTAAAATCATGCCTGTGTTGGGGGGCGCCGCTTTAGAAAGAAGAAGATTAATAGCGTTGGCGGCAAAGTCCACGGCATTGTACGCGGCGTCAGTGTAGGCTGACAGGGCCCTCAGCAGGCAGCTCCTAAGGTCGGCTTTGACCATACGGACCACCAGAGTGGACACAACCGTCAGTATAGAGGCTGCGCTAGTAATAGTTAAAATGCTCCCATGGGACCTCCTGGCAAGGCAGAGGAGTACCATACGGCTGGACGGACGCACTGACTACAACCAGGTTAGGGAGGCGACGATGTGGACCTGGGCGACGATGTGAACCATTCCTGGAGGAATGGCGCGCTATATCTTCGCGTGCGGGCCGGACCCGCTATCTCGTCGAGGATATACATGAATGGTATGGCGGCCCAGGCTCGCTATCATTCTACGCCGCACTGGCTGTAACGGGACACGGACAATTCCATATATATTTAATGAGGATAGGCAAGTCCTCTCAGACATTTGTGTCTAGTGCACAACCGAGGTACCTGACGACGTGGACCACACGGTCGCATGCTGCTCAAGACTCTCGAATCTCCGGCGGACTTCCACATATATAATAGTTAGAGGTGACCATAAAGCAATCGTAACATCCTTGTTGACGTGAAACCAACCGCAGAGAGAAGGAGCGTCATATCTAATTCAGATTATCAGAGGAAAAACGCAACATAACGCTAGCTCCGTTTGGGGCGCACTTCTGACGTGGTCTCGGCCTAGCCTTATTGAAATGAACAATTGACAATCACAATACAGGCCCTCTAAGCACTTGATCACTCCAAAGACGATCCAATAAACGATTTGTTTAGTTGGCAGATGGCACATGCAAATTCAAATTGTGTTAACTTATTTGCCGCTTAGTAGTGTTCTTTTTCCAGGAATATATGCACTGTAACAGTAATACGTAATAATACGATCATTACAAATTTGTCTACATACACCTTTATAGATAGCAATTAATGTGACTCTATATTAACGTTATGTTACACATTGATTTAACTCATAATGGGGTGCAGACAATTGTCCCTCCGTAAATATATACAGAAGCGTATTCAGTTTGACGTCTAGAACTGGTGTCGACCACCTAGACTAGGTAACATGCACCGCTGCAGCTTTATGTCATATTTTTTTTAGGTACTAACTAGAAAATGCGGTTCGCACACACGGACACTACGACAGGAACGCTCAGCTGCAAATGTGGGCCCGTAGTGTGGGGCACCAACCCACTAAAAATTAGTCATGTCCCCATCCCCACACTCAACGGGGAACTGCGCAAGCAATACTTCAAACAATTAAGGGGGGTGGATAGTAGCGTCCTTATCTTAGCTGCCTTGGAGTGCCTCACGGGACCTTGTCAAGTAAAATCGACTATCCTCTTCTTTGGCATGCATAATACGTTCAATTAGCTTTATGTCATTATGCGCCATCTACGCACCGGGTTAGTCTTCTTCTTGCTCAGTGACCGAACCCGTAGAAGCAGAATCACTTTGAAGTAGGTTATGGGCACAAATTCACGCCCAAACATAGTTAACAATCTACAATAACGCAGTCGACTTTGTGTCACATGTCAGCCGAACCTTCGACAAAGAAAGCTTCGACTTTGCTACAACAATCCGACCTCATAAATTGTATAAGTATTTATAAGGGCTGCCCTGGTGGGATGGTGGGGCTACTATTATAGAGATGCTGCTCTAGCTGATATAATACTTCAGTTTTAGATGTGCAAATGCTCGCGAAGGTTACACGTATGCTAGTTATAACAGAAGCATTACAACCGAACTACAGTGTCACAACCTTGTCGCTGGGATAGTTAAAAGTTTCAATGTGCTCGGTATGGTTGTAAGGAACACTTACCGATATCTACAGATGTAAATATTATTAATATTTGGGAACAACATCGAGGTGATCCACACTTTGACAAGACCGTGTAATTAGTTGATAGCCTTGAGGTGGCACCACCGCAGCTGGACTTGACAACAAGACGCAAGCTTGACTATTTTAACAGTAGCGCCAAACGTGTAACAATTCACCCAACCAATTTTCCATATAAATGCGAGAAAATACGCTTGGCTTCAATGATTGGAACAGGATATTATGAATCTTCTCTTTGAGGCAGATAAAGCAACTCAGGTCCTGTGCTTTCTTCAACAAGGAAAGAGTACTCGGTCAGAATGGGTGTACTACGAGCATTTGCTGCAGTAAGAGCCGCTCTTCACAAACCATCTTTGCAATTTCTTTCATGGGTTCAAGCAGAGAGGACAAATGTCAAGCGCCTGGCATATCACCAGGCATTATTTGCTATTTAAGGGCAAGCATGGCAATAACAGACGAGACCCAAACGTATACCGCGGTGCAGCCTCTGAAGGGAACTTCTGAAAATTGGCTGAAAAAGATCTTATTCTTAAAGTGGTTATGAAATTGATTGTGTACGTTGTGGACCAGACCTTTCCGCCGGAGAAATTCCGCTTTCGGAGAGGGCAAGAGCGAACTGTGGCAAAACCCGGTGCCAATTTGTATGCAGTCGCTACATACTGCGTTGAAGCAATCGAATTGCGGGCATCAAATTTCCTGCTGAAGTTCGTCTCGGATTGCAAACCCACGGGGTGGTGCTCTACAGGGAGCATATTAGGCAGAAATGCCCGTGGTCGTCCCCCCGTTGCCGCCGTTGCGGCTCTACGAATCACCTCCGTAAAGACTGTACTCAACCCCCAAAGTGCTGTCTCTGTAAGGGGTTTTACGAGTCTACCTGGGTTTCATGCCCCCATCGCTTCCATCGGATGGAACAGCTTAGGAGATCAGACACATTACACATTCAGCAAAACGCCTCCGCTCCAACGGTGAAAATCTGCTCACCCGTGAACGACACACAGCCATCGGCATCTTTTTCTAAACGTTTCTTTTGTGCGGTTGTTCGAAACGGGGTTAAAGTCCAGCTATCGGTCTCGCTACCTAAACGGTCTTTTTCGGCGGTTGTCCAAAACGGGGTTAAGGTCACTTCTCGACCGGCAGATCAGGCCCAAAGGGCGGGGGATGATGTTAAGGAGCCCATCCCGAATGTTATCGCTCCACCGCAAGGGGACTGGCTCGACAAGATAATGCTGGCCATCACTGAAAATATCATACCGTCCCTTATTGACACTATTGTAACACACATCAGCAGCGCTATCGAGAAATCATTTTCATGCATTCTCCCTGGCGCACCCTTACAAGTCGTTTCTGCTGGGCCCGCTATTGGGTCTCCAAACAACCTCACTGCTGGCCTGCGCGATTAGCTTAAAGACGCCCTGCTGTCAGCTGTAACTTCAAGTTTGGCTGATCTGCGTCCGCCCGAAACGGATCCCGCGATAACAGCTGCCTCTCCTGTTGTCGCGCGCGACATCGCTCTGAAGTCTCCTCCGGTCTCGCAATAATGTCACAACAAGACATTCGCAGGTTGGCCGTTTCCTCTGTCAGCAGCCTAGAAAGCAACGGTCTGAGTCTGTCCACGAGAGAGGCACTTCATGCATGTTCTGTTACAAGTACACCGGCGCAGGTCTCACTTTAAGACGTTATCCTCGAAACGTCGAAAGTCAAGAGCGCATCTAAGATTATTTCCTGTTTACCCCGGGGTATTCGCAACAGCATGTCTTCGAAGCTTGCAACTCTGATCAATGAGGTCTGCTCAACAGCAAGCAGAATCTCATATGAAAGACTACTGCGATTCCCAACTGCAGTATGCTGCATACCATCTTAAAAGGAACGCGGCCAAACTCTCACATCGGTACTACGCAAAAATCTTAACCAATCCCGGCGGGAAACGGTTCTGAAACGAACCCATATGGTTCCTCATTACCTAGTCGGCAAGAAAGTTTGTCGCGCAACAACTCTGCGATGATTCGTGTAGTGCAAAGAAAACTTGCCCTCGGCGACATTTCGTCTGCAGCAAGGGTTCTTTTATCCACCGACACAATAGCGCCGCTCTCTGCCGAAACGAGATTGGCGCTCCTGGGCAAACATCCGCCTACTCCACCTGATCTATCCTTTTCTCCGCCGCCTGTATCACCGTGTCTGCAATAGATGTTATCAACGCCATCCGGAGCTTTGCCAACAGCTCAGGCGGCGGCCCTGATGGTCTACGACCGCGTCATCTGAAGGACCTCAGCAGAGACGGCGAGGAGAACCGACTGCTCCTAAGTCTAGTACGCTTTGTTAACCTTGCTATTTATGGAAAGCTGCCTGATTTCGTGCTTCCTGTCTTCGACGGCGCCTCGCTTACTGCTTTGCGCAAAAAATATGGTGGCATTAGACCCATTGCCGTTGGCCTGACTCTGCGCCGCTTAGTCGGAAAAATCATAATCAGGAAAAGCATGCCGGACATCGTCGCAATGGTCTCTCCGCATCGGCTCGGCTGCGGAATCAGAGGAGGTGCGGAAACGGCCGCGCATGCAACACGGACGTTCGTAGACCATAACAGGAGTGCCCCAGAGAAGGTTCTCGCCAAGCTAGATTTCAAAAAAGCCTTTAACACGCTCAGACGAGACCACCTGCTTAAGACTGTTCGCTCTTACTTTTCCCGACGAGAACCTAAATAAATAAAGCCATACTTTGGCAAAATTGCCTGCGTTGAAGCCTTCGACAAAGCATTGCGAAATCTTGTAATGAAGTCATTCCGACTCGCAGGGGTTGGTGGCTCCCTTTTTAGCGTAATTGAGAACATCTTACTGATACCAAGTAAGCAAGATTTGTTGAATAATGCAAAATAGGCTTTATGTCCGTGTATCCACCGTGGGGTTTTAAGTCCGTTCTGACAGCGGCGGTACCCTTGCCTCTAAAGATTGTGCCAAGGCTGATGTGTGGACTTGACAGAGTATAGAAACACCTCACCTAGGCAAACTCTGCTTTGCTTGAATGGTGTTTCACAATGTACATGAAACGTGTAATTTGCTTGACAATGCCATTTTGAGTACCTACTATCAGGCTACGCACCGATTGTTAAGATACGATTGTGTTAAAGACGCCGCATGCATCACCATTCGGAAGCTTTGTCTCGGAATTGGAAATGAACGTTGAACGAGTCCGACGATAATTTGGAGACCTGTATATTTTTAGTGTCTATTCGGCCTGGTTTTGCTATAACAGTCTCCACGTCAATTTAATTTACATAGTTTACAATTATTATCACTTCGTCTAGTCGAATTCGATCTTCCACAAGAAGTACACAGGGTACGTCGTACTGTGCTTTCAAGTGTGTTCGAGGTACCATATGTCTATATACCTGGCCCTTACGAAGAGACCACTGCACTGTCTATCTGTCGAGTGGCATGCCAAAAGCAGTTGATAAAAATGTAAGTATTAATGTTATATGCATACTTAATGCAAGTTAAATAGATGTGACGGTAAAGGCTAGCCTGTGACAAGTATTCTTATTAATGCAGCGCAGAGATTACCGTGCAGAATTTTGGTGAGATACTTTTTTATATTGGGCTCTAAGATGTACAAGAAACAAACAATCCAAAGCTGGTTGGTCGAACTGAACGGGTTTGGTGGATATAAAGAATGTGATCGAACCTGGGCTTTGATCGTGCAGAATCAACAACAACTGCTTGAAGGCCTTTTAAAAGATAGCCAACGATCAAATTCAGTTGGTTTATAGTCAACTGTTATGTTACGCTGTGTCTTTATTTAAAAGTCAAAGAAAGCACTGTCGTGGCCTTGAACATTAATGGGAAAATAACAGTTACCGAAGGACAGGCGATGATACTAGTCAGACGTCCTACAATACAAAGAGCTGCTAGCTTCAACTATTTTGCAGGAATTCTTTTGCCAGTTTATGCTGAGCCCCATCTCGTCCATATAATCAATTATTCGTTCCAGTCCCTGTTTTAACCTAAATAGACTCCTACCATAGATTGCAATGTCATCTGCGTACATTAAAGTACTTGCCCACTCTCGAGTCCATCCCTGTCTCACCCGGTTAGGTAGCCCTCCCAATAGTACCGAAAAAAGCAACGGACTAAGTCCGTCACGTCTGTAGTTTGCTTTACCCTTCCCACAATCCCTATACCGTTGTCAATGCATACTATGCTCTCCCTAAGGATGGCCCCTAAAATGTTTAACAGCTTATTTAGAACTCCTTCCAAGGCTAACTTCTCCATAATTATGTTTCTCGGCGCTAGGTCAAAGGCGGCCTTAAAATCTTCAAATACCGCATATAACGGTCTTCTTGGCTCGGCTAAAGTTGCCCAAATCTCTGTTGACAATTGGCACAGGGCCGTATGGGTCGACTTTGATCTTCTAAACCTATGTTGTTCTTCTGGTACTGCGTTTCTGGCTTCTAGGAAGTACCCAAGTCTATCTGATATTATCCCGGACTTTAGGCATTCCTCAAATAGAGCTTTCCAGCATGGTGCCAGTGCCAACGTTGCTTTAAGTGCTCATTTCTTATCATATCGTTCCCGGCCGCTTTGCCTCTAGGCGTCCTTTCAATTGCCCTGACAACTTCTTCGTTTGTGACCTCGCGAACTACCCATTCCCGCGAAAACTCTGTGTCTTTGTCTCCAGGCCCATTGTAAACTATTATTTATTTTGGAGTAGTGTCGGCTCTCTGTAGCATACCAGCAAAGGGCTTAATCTGTCTCTCAGCCTCCACTGGGCATTGCTGTTTTCTTTTATATTTTAGCCACTTGTGAGGATGTTCCTCTGCCTCTTGTAACAACTTCGACTCTTGGCTTTCCCAGTGATTCTGTTTTTCTTCCTTGTATGTCATTTGCGTAATTTTCGTTACCATTGTAGCAAACGGCCCTCACTACCGGAAAAAATCTTTACGTAGTCCCTAGTTAGTCTGATGCAAATTTTTGCTGCTCTACAGCGCTCGTTGAACCAGGGCCTTTCTTTTCGTTCGTGACGCGGAACTATTGCACTTTTGATTAGATTTACCAGTTTACGTTCATAGGAATCTATGTGAATTTCCCCTGGTGGACATACCTCCCCAACTCCCTTTAAGAAAATCCCACTATCCAGTTTTGTTCCGGACCTCAGCCTAGGGCTACTCTCCTCCCTACTGATGCTAACCTTGAATGCCATCCCCATGGGTATGTGCCTTCTGAGCCCCGCTCCTTCCCGAAATGATGTATTTTCCCCTAAAAATGTTATATCATTCACGTTTCCGTCTGTGGCAAAAAAGTCTGTGGCGAAAACGTCGATGACCAACCAACAACCTATCTCCGTTTTAATCTTCAAAAATGCTTTAGTTCGTTCAGAGTTTCCCTTTTCCAACCTTGCACTGAAATCCCCCGCTAGAATCATAGGTGCTTTTCTTGGCACAGCTTCGACCCCGAGCATAAAACGCCCTGTCATGGTCTCAGTAGACTCTACGCCCGCCGGTTTTACGTAAGCTGCCACAATGTCAACCCCCCTTGACGCTATTGCTACTAAATTTTCTGCTATTATTCCTATTTTCATTTCTCCAATTTCTGCTCGCGGAAACACTGAAACCTCCCCACTTGGCCTACCCCATCCCTCGCCTTTATGTGCAAGTGCGTGAAACCCGTAGAAGCCCCTTAAAGTGAACGGTTTTACAGCCCAGGTTTCCGTCAAAATTAGAATATCCACTCGGAGTGCTTCCGCGCCTAATAGTTCTAATACGCCATGCCCTTCGCAGTTCCATAGCACTACCAGTAGCAGTTAAGTTTCGACGAGGGGGTCGATTAGCAAAAGACGACGTTCTTCGAGCCAGGGGCAACAAGGTGCATTTCGTTAATACATTTACTTATCTGGGAGTCACTATAACGTCGAATGAAAGCAGTTTCCGAAAGCATATAGCAAGCACAGTGGGAAATCAATTCCAGCAGCAGCAGCAAATAAGATCCCGCAAATGTTGTCAATACATACTGCGTCCGCTTTTTTTTAAAATTAAAATAGAACCAATAGCAACATTCGGTATATCACTTATATGGGAAAAACTGGGAGAAGCAGATCTGCAGTTACTAGATAGAGCCAGATTTTTTTTTTATGAAACGGGTTTTGGGGTTAGCCAATTCTTGTAGGAACAGAATAGTTCATATCTTAGAGGGGGGTCTTTAATGACACAGGAATTACAACTTCGATGGGTTTACGGACGAGAGCGTTTGAGGCATATACTTTAAAGTGGATAGAAAAATTAAAGAAAATCGATTTAGGAATATATAAAACGGTAGCTATGACAAGCACGGCCTGGCGAGCAGCCGGATACAAGAGCAGGCATTTAACTACGGCGTGTGCAGCCCACGGGTTTCATCACGTGTCATGCAGCACAGAAAAATTCCACATTCCTCAGAAGTGTTGCAGGTGCTCTGGCCAGTGCGATAGGTACCACGCCGCAGCATGTCCAGCAGTTCAGTCAATAGCTGAACAAGCAAGATGAGAGAAGACCCAATGACGTGAAGGAAGCACTAGTTCTGTCTGATGTACATAGTTTATAATTTTACCCAACCTGGGTGTTAATAAACCCATAATAATTTTGCAGGAATTCCTATGGCTGGATTTAAGTTTGCCCTTAGAATGAGTAGTAAACTAAAAGCCTCGGAAATAGAAACACCAGTGAGTAAAAAGAATCTGTATTTTTCTCCTCTGTCTTGTCCAGTAAGATTCCTATATCACTGCCTCATTCTGAAATGTTTGACCGTGGTATTGTCTACGTAGCAAAATAACGGTTTAATGCACCTGCAATTTCCCTCAGGACTTCCAAGGTGTGCCATCAGAATGTATACATGATTAGGTGCGAAGACGCACATCCTTTGGTAATGATTTAAGTCAGTTCAAAGCAGAAAAGGCCCGAAATATAACCATCTTAACTAATCTTAAGCTAAAATGTCTAGGTTGGTGTCGCCAACAATAGTATATATATATATATATATATATATGTGTGTGTGTGTTCGTAAAACAACGGTAAATATCACTGGAGAAGGGAATAATACTAAGACAACAAATACGCAAGATTTAGTTGTTATTGTTGATTAAAATATTAACATATATAAGTCACATGTTTCCAAATCGAGGATAATGTCCTCCCCTTTGTTCTCATGATACAATAGTGCGTATCGCTGCCCCACATTCGAGAGAGACTACCTAACGTAGGTATTTCTGAATATGACGCTTTGTGGTACCTGGCACAAAATTCCCCCCCGCACCTTCTGCAAATACTGGTATCACACGGCACAGGAAAATAATATTTGAGGCGAGCACTACCGTGCAAACGTATTGTGAAGATTAAAAATCATCACAATATTTTCTATAGTGCATAAAATATGTTCATAGGTTTCACATCTAGACCTATATTAGGTCAAGATAGCCTAATACCTATAAACAAACATAAGAAAAATAAAGTTGAGTAAATGTAAAAAACTAACTTTATTTTAATACAAAAATCATGTTCTCTCCAATGAAAAACAATTTGGATGAGGTGGCAAACTTTTTTGATTTATATAAGTTGTACACGGGACACCCATTTTCAATAATTTTCATGTAAAATCAGTTCAGTTGGAGAATAATGCTTTAATCTTAGTGTTTAGTTTGCTGGTGGTCGTACAATTTTTCGTAAGTGCTAAGTGCGTCTAAGACACTTTCTCTATTCTCTCGTAATTCTCTCACCGCCTATGTGGTTACGGCACTGTCTTGTTGAAACCAGAGATTTGTTTGCATCGATCCCATCCAAATTGGGCCAAAGGCAATTAAGGATTATGCTGCAATAACGCTCGTCAATCACACTGTTTCTTGGCCAACCAGCTCTCTAAGCACCACAAATATCTAAGCAAAGCCAATAAGCGTAAATCACGATCATGTTTGTGAATGCTATTCGAGCGCTTTACACAATGGAGGTCTAAGCACACAGACTGCAGAGAATGAAAAATTAGTTTTTTTTAAACGCTTTTTTTGAGCGACTCGTCAACGTAAACTAAAAACATGATCAATTAGCGGACGTGCGGAGAAATATCGTCTATCACAAGTTCATGTGTAGGCCGTGTCGAGTCTCATTTGCCGTTTTAGGCTCCACGGCTTTAGCAGTAGGCTGGCTGCAATACAAGCCGACGTTAGTGACGATAGACAACTCAAGCGGTGGTAGACCACGTGCACGCCTCGCTCGACAAGTTTCTAGTCGATCAGGACGATCTTCAGTAACGTAACTACAGCCCACTCGATTATCGATGTGTGTCCGTCGTAAATGCGCTGTTTCTACTAGCCGGCATGTGTTTGAGGGTAAGTGCAGAATTATCGTCTATCCAGTGTTGTTTGTTTTAGATGGTTTTAGAGTATTAATCGCATCGATTCACTCAGTAGTATATGTTTTTAGTGCAGCGGTGTCTGCAATCTAAGAAATAAGCCTCCTATAATAAAGACTTATGATTCATCACATCATCATGAGATTGTTTTATTGACATGCTCTTTTACAGGCAATCTGTCACAATTTATGTGAGAGTCATATTTAATTTAAAATACCTATAGTTGTAGCACCTGCATCTGTCAAGAGTAATCACAATATTGCACACACATATCCTATATGATTTTTTTGCGTATAATTTCATCTTGCAAAATTGATTTAGATACTAAAAACGGTTGCTTTCTGCATTTAGTTCATTGGTCAAACGTCTTCTAAGAACGCTGACCCGCTCCGTATTTCGGAGGTCCTGTGATAGCTTATATATTTGGCAGCATGCAAGCTAGATAAGGCTGCGTTAAGGTCAACTTAAATGTAGGAAACCTAAGTTGGGCCTCATATCGCTGAGACCTGAGGGGGTCAATTGCAATTCGAGTTTACAATCTCGAGGTAGTTTGCCTTTAATCACCTTATGGGCGAGCACGGCTCAATTTATTCAAGCCAGCTGATCGAGCTTGAGTAGTCATGGCGATACGTCGCCCCGGCGAGACAGACCAGTAATGGCTCGCACCACATTGTTCTGGATCACCCGTAACGAGTTCAGAATTCCCGAGTAGGTTGCGCCCCATATAGAGATTCCGTAAATAAGAATCGATTCCAGGAGCCCCCTGTATACAAGGACCAGAACAACGCGGGAGACCTTGGCCTTACTCAGACGGGCCAGCGATGCCACTACAGCACAGCAGACCCTGACGCTCGACCAAACATGACTTTCCCATTTCATGTTCTCATGAAGCGTAATACAGAGACATTTTATGATTGCAACCGCTACTATAGGGTGTTCAAGATAGCCTAATACCTATAAACAAACATAAGAAAAATGAAGTTGAGTAAATGTAAAAACGAACTTTATTTTAATACAAAAATGATGTTCTCTTGTAACTTGATGAACTTTATTTTAATACAAAAATGATGTTCTCTTGTAACGGCACTTGTAACAACTCCCCGTGAATTACGTGAATGCTTAACCTCAGTAACCCAGTTAAGGCAGTTTATTTATTTACATTTACATCTAGTCGGGAATGGGTTTTGTTAAAAAAGAAAACAAATCATCACAAAATAAGCATCGCGCTGCATCATCTTCAATCATTTATCAACCAGCGAAGTTTAGGCGATCCTAGTGGCCCGCATTTTTGAGCTCTTGTGCCACCTCTTATATGAATACATCGATGAATCCGATTTAAATCTACTTTAGGCTGAAGTGAAGTGCGCGAGTCGAAACCGATGCTTTCAGACATTGTTGTGCACGGATTCGATCCGCGCCGTTGCACATTTTATGTATGGGGTCCGTTTTACGAGTAATTCCGTGAACGTTTATGTTTGTTGAGGGTCAGTCTGGAAAAATTAGACCTAGCGTCGACCACATGGACAACCTGCCAGCACCGCCGTAGCGCAGTTTAGTAACAATATTTGCCGGAGGACTTCGTGTGATCGTGGGTCTCTTGGTAGCTATTCTGAGGCACTAAAATACCCTATTTATAGCTCACTCGGTTATTTTACCTGAACATTTCGAGCCTCGAAGCCAAAAGAACGAAAGTTCTAACAAGATAGTAAATAGGGTTTTCACGTCGCTAGTAATTTCGTGAATCTGCGATGTGACAATAAGCTGTTACGTTCTGAACAGCACGGCTTTCATCTATAAAGAGCAACTCCAGCAGTTGTGACTGTGACTTTGCCGTGAGCCCTTTCCTATTTTTTACTATTGTTTGTTTATTTACCACCAGTATTGGTAGATCCAGACAATTATTTTAAGTTATATACCGTTTAAGAAAGTCAATTAAGCAGCTGTTCAGGAGACGGTGTTCAAAACATACATTTTATTACGTGGCTCCGTCGGTAACCGATTTCATCGCATATATTTGTTGACTGGGAAACATTTTTGTAGAAGCGGAGGTACGTGTGAAACCCGTGCCAAATTATTTGGCATATCACTGCTCTATTTGTTGCTATTTGTTGCTTCTTTCGTCTTGCTGCTAGGAAAAGCGGGTCCCTCTATAAAACTTTGAGTTATAAACATCCGGTTCTGTCTTTTCAATGATTTTTTTATGCTTCGAGCGGTGTCGCGGTTAATCGGGTAATTACGATGCTCGATGATTCTATTAGCGTGAGTTCGTTGCACACATGCGACATCGGCGTATATGGTAAAACACCAGGAAAAGCATATTACAAGTACGGATGTATATTTGGCTAGATCTATTATTTAAGAAACGAACGTAAGATTCAACGACATCTAAACACCTAGGTCCCGCGCAATTGTCCAGTTCGGGAGAGCACCGTTTTAGGGCGAGGCATTTGGAAAGAGAGCAGCTCCACCCCTTTGTCACTGCATCAGCGGCTGATGCCGTCGACAGCGGATTGAAACGCGGTATGCGCTGAGGAAAAACCCAGAGGAGAGTACATTTTAGGTTTTAGTGCACAATAAGTATTTAAAATTCGACGGAATATAATCCCATATGTCTATAAAACCAATATTATGTATAGCAGTGGAGAGACGTAGCTTCCCTGTGGGGCGATCTTCGTTGCCGGTCGTGGCTCACTAAGAGCTTCACAGCATTGCACTCCGTACCGTAGTGTGGTCAGATAAACGAGCAATTGGGCAAAGAAACGGCAAGTTCCATACGAGTGTCTTTTAGTGTCTTATCTCGTCAATAGCATGCCTATGATTGACCCTATCGAGTGCATATACTTCTAATAGAAGTATATATATATATATAATACTTTCGACAGCTGAATCTTAAGCGCCGTCCAGTTTGATAAACAGTAAAACATTCTTATTGGCGTTTGTAATTTCTAGGATTTGCGTGCGTCGAGATACCAATCCGTGCTGGAATGTGTAAAATAAAAGTAATGTTATGTTATGTTTAAATAGATTATTCGCCAGGCATATAATTACCAAAAATGCCTGACTAGTATCATTCCGAAAATGGTAAAGACAGTCTGAACATTGAGACAAGGGCGGTAGTTTTTAATGCGCTTTTAGAC